>CABFVZ010003219.1:39181-80204 GCA_902151445.1 Timema monikensis | reverse complement strand
TAAGATCATACTCTCTAACTATTGAACAACTTTTTTTTTTTAATGTAGACCACGTCTTAATACCCGTTCAGGTTATACACCTATGTACTAATTATGTTAATGTTGGGGAAGGTTGAATTTAGAGGGCGTGTATGCCTAATTGCATTTTCATGGAGGGAAAGTTGAAGACAATTTTGGGAAAACCAATCTCTGTACACTCTAACAGGATTCAAACCCCGATCACTCCGTCGTTGGAAGAACAATCTATTGCGAGAGTGACACCTTTGGCCAGTGGTTCTCAACTAGTGTTCCGCGACACAGCACTCAAGTTTTGACTAGGTTCAAGCCTCTTGTTAAAATACTTATTAATGTATCAATAATATTAGCAATCATCACAGTGAATTATTTTATTTTTACTTAAAAACAAAGCTAATAACATAAAATAATGATTATCTTAATTTGCTTTTATAAATAATGTTTTTCTTTCTAACTTCCAAAACTTTTTAAAACTGGTATTCGCCTTTTCCCTTCAAATCTGTAACTAAAAAAAAATTGTATAAGTGTGTAAGTGTGCCGTAGAAAATGCTCTTATTCGAAAGTATGCCGCTAAAAAGCCAATATTTGACAGTGTGCCACTAAAGATTCTCTCATTAAAAAGTATGCCATGAAAAGTATGATTATTTGAAAGTGTGCCGCTGAAAATGCTCTTATTCCAAAGTGTGCCTCTAAAAAGCTACAATTTGTTAGTGAACCGCTAAAGATTCTCTCATTCGAAAGTATACCATGAAAAATACTATTATTTGAAAGTGTGCCGCTGAAAATGCTCTTATTCTAAAGTGTGCCGCTAACACAAAAAAGTTGAAAACCACTGCCTTAGACCATCCGACCACCGAAGTGGGTTAAACCACTTAATTCGCAGTTTAAATCATCGGTCATGAATACACAGCTCTAAGAATCCTATTGTCATTTAATAGATCTTCCTTAAAAAAATGTTTTTTTAGCGTCACCTGTTTTACTTCCGATCGGTTAGTTTTTTTTAAGGATCTCTGTCGCACTGACCTCTATTACAAAAAATGCCGACTAAGTTACCGTTACTCTGTTAATACGTACCTAACAAGAGGCAGCTTTGGTGACTAGATAACTAACGTTGCTTTTCTACTCAAGAGCGGTGAAGAGTAGATACCCCGTCACAAAGTAGGCCAAATCGTACAAACAGAACCACGTGACAAACGATACCTATTTCATCCAAACGGGCTCCAGTTCGTTGCTGAGATTAGTTTAAACACAAACTAATTTAGAAACCAAATGATTGATTAAGCAGGGAGATATATTTTTTTTTAAATCCGGTAGTCTTGAAAGTCACGTGGCATTTCCCTATGTGGGCCAAGGTGGTAGTCGGAGAGTGTTGTTCCAAGTTCAAGGTTCCGCAGTTTCCCACAAGTTGACAATCGGTCACAGCGTGAACATCTCCTTTTTCCTATAGCCGGGTTGTCCTAGTGTCCGAGTAGAATTGAGATGTTTAGGAATCCTAAGAACGAGTGATTTCACATTTTAGTTAGAACTAAGCAGCATCAAGTGTGGATCTTATTTAAAAGTTATTCTGTTCCCGGTATGTTTATAAAGTTGTTCTTGTTTTTTTAAAAAACAACATGTGTTTACTATTCTTTTTATAAACAGCAATATTGTGTTCTACAAGAAATATGGATATTCTGATCACCTTTCTTGTGGTAAGTAAAATAAGCAATTAATTTTTTTATGGTTTCTTTTAAAACAAATTCTTAAATTTGTTTTTTAAGGCATGGTATATGATGAAAACAATATCGAGAAATACTATTAATGGTTTGTAGCTTCAGACCACGTTTATAATATATAGGTCACACATGAAATTGAAAAAAATATATATCTATTCCTACTTATTCATAAACATTTGATTTTGGAATTAAAAAATATTTAATTAGACTAATTATTTGATTTCATCTCTCACTGTTGAAAAACACATCCCTGATCAGTCTTATAAAATTGGGTCACTGTACTTTACAATCCATGCTGTTTGTTGGCCCATTTAACTCGGTTCGACTGAATTATGTGCAAGCATCGTTGATGTATTAAATATAATTAACTAGACCTGTGATTAAAATGAACTTTATAACGATAGTGAAGTAATTAAGAAACTAATATTAACGGAGATTCAGAATCAGTTCAAAATGAGTCATTAAAATTATTTATTTAAAACTTTACAGTAAAAATAAAATAAAAATATAAGCTTTGTAACTGGGCTACTTGTTTCAATACGTAATTAAAATCTCACACCTTTTAAGACATATTCTCATCACAATTTTTAAAATATTTTATTCTGATGTCTAATCATTTTATGAGAAATTATTTAATGTAAAGGATGAAATAATTTCATCAAGAAATTGACTTTTTATGCCTATTACTAAGTTAATAAATTATATAGCTTCATAATATACATTTTATTAAATAATTAGCCGAATTAATGTTAAATAGAAAATATAATTTTTGCGATATTTAGCTTGAATTGTACTTTTTGGATGACGATTTCTCTCATATGTATTTATTAAACTAGATAATGTTTCGAATTTTTAAATTCCAAATATGACATAGATAAATTAATAAACTAAAATAAAATTAATCATTAAATATTTACACGTTGTCAAGGAAACCAGATCAAAGAGATTACAGTAGACGAACAGACCAAAGACACAGCTAAATAAGCAATTATTTTTACCTAAAATTGATATATCTTGAAATCAAAATGTACTCTGTTTTAAACCATTATCTTGGGTTTTCATTTATATCTTTTTGAACTCAATGATTTTACATTGTAAATAAGTCAATAAAAAAAAAGGTTTCTTACTCACATCGGTGGATACGCTGTCGAAGGAATAAGTCTCACCTACTCTGAGTAACTTCCAGTCCGGGTGAACTAAGCTGCTTTTTCTAAATTGGTTTCCACTCTCTCTCCCCCACGCAAATGCGTGTGCATTTCCTATAAATTATACCTTTATAGACCTTCCCTATTAGCGTAAATATTGGGATATACCGGGCGGCTACTAAGACGTGGGTCACAATAGACTAGACTGCCGATGATGGGGAGATCGGGGTTCGAATCCCAGTTGGGTGTACTGAGGGTGGTTTTTCCTAAATGGCTCTCCACTCTCCTTTCAAACAAATGCAGGTAAACTTCCTATAAATTCAACCTTCCTCATCCCCAGCTCAATAGTATAATTAGTTCATATGTGTATAGCTTGAACAGGTAGTAAGATGTGGTGCGAAAATAAAAAGGGAAAAAGACGTGGGTCAAAAAAAAACTAGATTTTATTTGGGTTTTTTCAACGTTTAGTTGGGAACAAATCAAATATCTTTGTTCTGAAATATTCAAAATTTAATTATATACTACTACTATAAAGTCACACGGCTGACTCACTCACTGACATTAATGTTTACCCACTTTCAGACAAACTAAAAACTTGAAATTTGGCAAACTTATAGCTTCTAGCCTGTAACCGACAGGAAAATTCCGAAAAGTTAAAAAATTTAACTTAAAATTCCCGAAAAAAATTCAAAATATCGGAGCAACTTTAAAGTTGGTGCAGACCTTTCTTTGGAGGTCTCTTGTGGCTAAACGGTAAGACTTATCAAAAAACGGCTCTGGAATTACATTAGTTTACATCCACTCGCAAAGAAAACTTACTGGGGGTTTGTGAGTGGAGCCCCCAACGAGCAAAGCGAGTTCTCTCATACGGATATAAATCTAGATGATTAGTATTAAAAGACGATTTTCATACCTATTCTAATAGCAACCGGAGACGTGATAACACCCATCCGTTCTAATAATTGTATATTGGGGTAAAAGGTAAAGTTTTTAATAGTAGCTGGGGTATTTATGTTGGCGAGGACATCGATCGGTATTAAGAGAATTTTTCATGGGCGCAACTCTAGGCAGTTTCTCTAGTATCCCTCCTTCTTGTTATTCAAATCCTCTGGCCTCAACTCCAGGTTGAGCTTCCCTACCACACTTTACTTCGTGGAAGAGTTATTCTACAGTTTTGATTTTTTTGCTGTTGCTCCAAAAGTATCTGGGGGCTTTAATTGTAGCTAGGGTAAAAATTGTAGACGGGGCTATTATTAGGTTAAATACGGTTTGTAAATTACCTTCAATGTTTTTAAAGACTAAGAACAAAATGGGTAAGATAGTATTTTGAACTAGTTTAATTGACTTATTTCCTTCAGGTTGGAATGCATTTACTACAGTTTTTAACTCCTGTCGTAACGTAATAATGATGATTTGCTTACATGTCATTGTTTCATTAGTAAACATGCCAAATATGCCCCCCCCCCCTCTTTTTAAATAGAGATATTTCCTGTTTATGATTATTTTCTAAACAGTAAAAATGCCTTAATAACTTTAATATAATTTCTTGTACATGATAAGACCACAATAAACCATACAATGACACAATCACTACACTTATAATACATTATTTGAAAATACATAGTGGCACGTATTAGGAAGGTATATGTCCTATTATAGCCCCATACCAAAACAATTTTCAATTGTGGAAAATAATGGTTTGTTTAGCCATTCAAGTATTATTTCTCACAAATGAAATTGATTTGTCCCGAATTTTGTGTACAGTCGGAATGACTCTACATTAGGCACTTAGTGCACTGGATCCATTGCTCCCTATTTTTGTCTTCGGGAAAAAGTCCTCCGCAATAGGAACAGTCAGCGTCATCACCAGACACAATCAGGGTCCGTATCTTCGTCTGTCGATGAGTAAGGGATCGTCAAAGTCAGATTCTGAGTTGACCTTACATTATTACTCCGTGCAGTTAGTTTAGTAACAGTAATGATGTGGATATACTTTGTTTCCTAACCATTAGAATATTTATAGCCATATGAGGCTAAACGTAGTACCTTCCTTTTATGGGCCCCCTACGGCAGTAAGGGGCCCATAAAATGCAAGCAGAATATATAAGATATCGCCATTTTTATACAAGAAGCATACGTCTGAATTCGTTATGAACTATTATGTTCTATAGTACAACTAATGTACTTTCAAAAATACTAAGTTGTATATAAATATATTTAACCATCAGATGTTTATTTCGATTGAAGTCAGACACTAGAAAATGTTCATAATTAATCAAATTGATAATTTTATTGTGTGGGCACTAACTGTTGGTTTTGCGCATTCTCAGCTTAGAATGCCACTGCTTGGTTATCGTTAAAGGACCTCTGATGTGAACCAATAGATGCCAGCATGAATCAAGTCAAATTTGACAGGGGGCCCATATTAGGTTGAGCCCCATATTTGGCCTCAGCCTCGGTGGTCCTGGGGTAAAGTGCTCTCCTTAGGACCCAATGTCACGGGTTCAAAACTAAGCCGGGGTGGACAGATTTTCCTTGAGCGATAAAAATCCGTAGTACAACTGCCATATTGATTGTGGTATATAAAAGTAACCTGGAAGATATTTTGAGCTGGCTCTTGGAATTTCAATGCGAAAGGCACAGGGGAACCACTAAACTTACTGAACTTCATAGTACATGTTATTTCTACCAGATGGTGTGGTCAGCACTGGGCAGCTGAAGAGCTGAGTGCATGCCCAGCTCCTGAGGAATGGGAAGTTCATCAAACTAACCTTCGGGTTGAAGACCAATCAATATAATATGTATCGATATTTCAATTTTAATCAAAGTTTTTGAAAAAAATATATTTTCTATATAGTTTCAGAATATTGTTATAATTATAATTAGTATAAATATACTACTGTTACAATATTTTTGTGAAACAATAACCAGTACTAACCAACCAACTCACAACAAGGTTTATTACTCAACTAGTAAAACTCCAACAATAATTTCATACCTTATAAGTTTCAGTCATCTTCAATGTCCGAGTAAAGCTGATCTTTTAATGATAGAATAAATGGCGAAGCTTTTATAGATGTTATTATTATTATTATTATTATTATTATTATTATTATTAGCACCGCATCTTACTACCCGTTCGGGTTATACGCACTTACGCTAATGTGTAATGGTAGGGTGATTGTGAGATGAAATGGAGGACCTACAGTTTAACGTGGAATCCGAACCACGGTGGCGGCCTGGCATTCCACACATTCACAAGATGTCTTGTCAGAGGTGAAGGAAGGGTTTGGTAATCAGATAAATCTTTGCCGGGACCGAGGATTGAACCCCGGCCGCCAGCATAGAAGTCTGACACCTTACCCCTAGACCACCAGGTCACCTTTATAGATGTTAAGTACGGCTATAGCCGCATATATGTATCATATTATTTGAATTTAATAATAATAATAATAATAATATTGCACGTCTGGGATACATCACTCATTATGTACTAATCGTACATCTTTTCCGTGGAGACTCTTTCCATGATCCAATGAGATGAGGTGAGAGTGAGTATGAGGGTGTGGAAACAATTAAACCTAACTTAAAACCTAATTAACCAAACCATGGTGATTGTTTTGGTAGTTCCATTTACGAGAAAAATATCTAAAGTACCAGCCGGGAATCGAGTTCGGGACTCCTAGGCTCGTAACCAGGTTCAATGACCCCTATACCACGAGGCTGGTACATTTAAAAATGACACCTGAACACGGTTCGATTCCCGTGTCCAGGTGTGATTTATTCAATTTAGAATATGATCTGTTAATGTCATGATCGAATAGTCTAAGCCAGGGGTCTCCAAACATTTTGCTATGCGGGCCACATAATATATTTTACACATTTTGCAGGCCAAAGTAACGTTTACCTGTTCTTCAAGTAGCATTATTTTTGCCTTGAATGCCTTGATATGCGCAAATAGATCATAAATCCAATTTGTTTTAACATGAAAATTTAAATTCAAGCCATATGGCCAGTCAAGTCTATAAAAAAAATACACTTTCCAAGGCCAGTCAGTGTTTGATAAAAGTGACTGACGTTGATTCTTCTCTGTGAGAAATGAATCAATTTATATGTTATAAATTATATTCATAATAATTAGTCAATATAATTACTTAAAAAAAACCAAAACGTAACATCTTTCGGATCTTTCTTTTAATAACCCTCTGCCGGAAGACTTGGAACTACCTAAACTCGTCAAAGTCAAGCCGTTCTGTTGACGGTATAAGGAATGCTACCTGCGACTGAAAATTAAGGTTTGCAATTCGGACAGCATCATGGCTTGGTGTCATGGGGGAAGCACTCTGGCTTGGTATCATGGGGGTAAGCACTCTGGCTTGGTGTCATGGGGGTAAGCACTCTGGCTTGGTGTCATGGGGGTAAGCACTCTGGCTTGGTGTCATGGGGGAAAGCACTCTGGCTTGGTGTCATGGGGGAAAGCACTCTGGCTTGGTATCAAGGGGGTAAGCACTCTGGCTTGATATCAAGGGGGGAAGCACACGTGCAGACAGAAACTGGACATGTCAAATAAAATGTGTGGTTAATAAATAACGAAGAGAAACAATTAATTTGTTTTTTGATAAAATCTTGGAACGGGCTGGACGTGGCCCGCGGGCCGTAGTTTGGAGGTCCCCGGTCTAAGCCAGCGTCACTCTTACAGTAGACTGGACTGCCAATCGCGGGAAGATTTGAGTTCAAATCCCAGTTGGGTGTACTAGGGTTTCGTTCCTCCTAAATGGTTTTACATTTTGCATCCACGCAAATGCAGCTACATTCTAATCTAAATTCTACCTTCTTCACCTCAAACATATTAGCGTAATTAGTATATAATATGTGTATAGCCCGAACGGGTAGTATTATTGTGTATAAAATCTTTGCATGTTTATTAGATACTGGCACTAAGTAAGCTGGTTATCCGGCTTTGCCCGGGAGAATTAATTTATGGTAAAAATAGTGAAAATGTTATAAAAGGCATAAAGGGTGGAAAGTAAATGAAATCAAAATTATTTTATAAGAAAGGTAGATAAAAAGGGTAAATGTGTAAAATGGAACTAAAGCCTAAACAGGGTAACATGTCAATAAGGGAAAAAATTTAGCAATTATTCTGGACGCGCCTCGGTGGCGTAATTAGCAAACGCACTTGTCGTGTTGAGCTAGACTGCCGAGGACGGGGAGATCAAGGTTTGAATCTCGATTGGGTGAACTGAGGGTGGTTTGTCTTAAATGGTTTTCCACTCTCCATCCACGCAAATGTGGGCTCACTTCCTCTAAATTCAACCTTCCCAATTCCTAATCCATTAGCGTATAAACCGAACGGGTAGTAAAGCATGGCGCTAAATAAATTAAAACAAAATATATTAATTTAGGGTAAAAAGTTTAAAAAATGCAAAAGGGGCAAACATACTAAACATGATATTTTTTTAGCATTTCTCACCACTTTTAAGGAACCCTTTTTACTGTGTTTACCCATTTTTACGCTTTTTGTACTATTTTCTCATTTTAACCTTTTAACGCTTTTTACACCTTTTACTTAGTATACTTTTTTATCCTTCTAAAAAAATTGATTCGATCTACTTTTTACCTTTTTTTTTCATTTTTTACACCTTTTTACATGAAGTTCCCAGCTATGCCGTGGATAAATATTTTAGAGCAAGGAATTTAAAAAGAGCATAAAGGTTAAGCCTTTATGCTCTTTTTAAATTCCTTGCTCTAAAACTAAATCTATAAAAAAAAGTATTAAATAATAAATGGAAAAGGATAACAATGGAAAAGGAGGAAAATGGTAAAAAGTGAAAAAAGTTAATATACAATAAAAATAAAAAGGTCAAAAAGTATAAAAACACACAAAAGCCCCCTTTCTGAATAGTAATCATTTAAAATTCATTTTGTTATTGCAGCATTCCCTCTACATTCATGGCAAATTTAAGTTTTCTGCCTCACCTAGAAGGTTTTTTTTACTTAGTCCTCCTTGCCTCCCCTTCCAACCCCTATTTTTTCCTTTTAAAATCTTAAGTCTTTTATGGGTATTTTGAGTATTATTTATACCTTATTGCTCACTTTCACTACACACGAAAAATAATTAGTTTCTATTAATATTTAGCACCGCGTCTTACTACCCGTTCGGGTTATACGCTTTAAATACTAATTACGCTAATGGATTAAGAATTGGGAAGGTTGAATCAGAGGAAGTGAACCCGCATTTGCATGGAGGGAGAGTGGAAAACCATTTAGGAAAAAACCACCTCTAGTTCACCCGACCGAGATTCGAACCTCGATCTCCCCGTCCTCAGCAGTCGAGCTCAACACGACAAGCGCGTTAGCCAACTACGCCACCGAGTTGGTTAATTAGTTTCTATTAGTTTTGTAAATTGTCAACCCCTCCTTTTTCCATTTAAACAACTCCTACTTAGAGATATCGAATTTTAAGATAAATTAGGTTATTTGGAATTTTTCTTTTACCTGCCTGCCAAATTTAAGTTTTCATCCAAACATAAAAGTGTGTTTTTCTACTAATCCCCACCCCCTCCCCTCCGGTCCCCCACAAGCCCTCTGTTTCCCGAAGTTTCATTTAAAAATGTAACATTTCTACCCTTTAATATTTATTTAAAGTTATATTTTTACCCACCTGCCGAATATAAGTTTTCTACCAAACTGGGAAATAGTTGTTTGTTATAAGTTTTTAAAATCTTGGACCACCCCTACCCCTTTTCTCCAATTCACTCTTAAAAAGTTCTAATTTTAATTTTAATTCAGCTATCCGGAGTTGTATCTATACATGTCTGTACAATTTTAACTTTTTACCTCATCTAAAAGGTTTTTATCAAATTATATTCCGCTCATTACCTGGATCCCCCTTTGAAATTTCCCAATATTAGATTTTTACGTCTATATGGGCAGTCTCATTACTTCCTGACAAGAAATTTTAAGCTTCAAGGCCCAGGGGTTGGGGAAATATGGTGATGAATGTCAATGAGTCCCACAGATTTCTGCTTATCCCCACCCGCTTATGGGATGAAATTTGAAAAACCCTCAAAAACGTCTAACCCGAGTCTTAAAATAAACTTTAATTTTAAATTTTCAAGGCTCTTTGTCCACTGGATCAAAAAATACTTAAGTGAATTTTGAAAATTTTTCATCCCCCCTTTTTCGTTCCTTAGAGTAAAAATCTAGTGAAACTCCTTCTTGTCTGCTTCCTACGTCCTGAAAGGAACCTCCCTGTCGAATTTAAAGATTTCAGATCCAGAGGTAATTAATCAAAAAACTCATGAAAATTAGTTGCCAATTGTTGCAATACCTAAAAGTTATTATTTACATTTAGATTTGACACCAAATATATGTTATCTAAGTCAAGTGACCAAAAATGATATATTATCTCTTTTGTGACAGATTTGTTTTGGAATAACTACACAAGCAGTAGCAGATGATGCAACATCTTTAGATGGGATGGAATTGGAAGAGTTCCTCTTTGAAGACAATGAGAATGATACCAGAGTCACTAGTCAGCCCTTATCAGATCATTTTACAAGTAACGATGATCCAGAATTACAGGATTATTCACCTGATGAATCCATTTCGAATGAAGAAGAAAATGATGAAAATATTTATAAAGAACGAGAATCAAGTAAGAAAGAATCGGTGATTTACAGGGCAATGCTCACTGCTATGAAGAGGCCGGAAATGTCCCATTTGATTGGTCAGGTCTTGCCTATCATCAGAAGTATGTCCCCACCACAAAGATTGACCCTAGCAACGTTGCTGACAGCTCAGGTTATGTCATCACCGAATGGCGTGCCACCATCTTTACAGCAAGTGGTGAGCATGTTTGGAGAACGTTCTGGTCAAGGGAATGAGAAGAGGAACATTTTGTCTGAGTTATTGTTACCCATCAGTATCGACATCGCCAACATGTTTCGTGGAGCGTCCAGTATGAGATCAAACAGTGACCCTCCGGAGGTGAGTGACTTTAAGGTGGTTTGTGGTTGACCCCTTACTAACATAACTGTCTCTTTGGGATTTAAAAAATATATTTAACCCATTTATGTGGTCGAATGGTATTAGACGTCACTCATGCAATAAATTGTGCTGCCGATGACAGGGATATCAGGGTTCAAATCCCGGTCAGATGTACTTGTTGGTGTAGGGGGAGTCTGGTTTTTAATTCTGACCGGTTTTACTGGGGGTAATTTTTCTTATACGGTTTACCCCTCCTCCCTACATGCAAATAAGGGTATATATCTTCTCAATTATACCTACCCCATCTGTGTAGTTAAATGTTTAGAGCCTGAATGAGCGGTAAGACACAGTTTAAAAAAAAATTAAAAACTAGGACTTTTTAGCAACACGTTCGGGGTTATACACCTATATACTAATTACACTAATGTGTAAGGGATTAGAAAGGTATACTTTAGAGGAAGTGTACCCACATTCGCATGGAGGGAGAGTGAAAAGCAATTTAGGAAATACTCGGTACACCTGACTGGGATCGAACGCCTATCTCCCCATCTTATGTAGTCTAGCCTATTGCGAGAGTAGTGCCTTAGATTATGCGGCCACAAAAGCGGGTTGGCTAGTATTTGAACGCTTGTAAGTTACCAAGGTCAACCTCGGTGGTCTTGGGGTAAAGTTCTTGCTTGAGGACCCGATGTTCATGGGTTCAAACCCATCTGGGGTTAACAGATTTTTCTTGAGTGATACAAATCTGTAGCACAATTTCTTTCAGAGGGTAAGTAAAGTCGTCGGTTTCATATCGATTGTGGCTTGTAAAAGAACACTGGAAGGTTTGTGGAAATACCTTTCCCATTAAAACTGGTAGGTCCTTTCACTCTTGCTCATAGAAATTCAGTGTGGAAGGCAACGGGAAACCAACACACTTCCTAACCAGATGGTGCAGGCAGTACTAACCAGGTTAAGGACTGAGTGAGCATATGTCCAGATTCGGACGAACAAAAATCACATCAAACCAACCTTCAGGTTGTTGACTTAAGAATAAGTTATAAAAAGGTTGTGCTGATCTCAACAAAATTGGGGTCAGACCCTGCAAAAAGGTTGGAAATCACTGTTCTAATGCTAATGTAACTCTCCCGCCCAGGCCTTGAAGTTTCGCAGACATCACCTGACACCTGGCCCAAGTTTAAAAAAACTAATACTGGCTCACCCAGGGTTCACAATCAACATGTTAGGGACCAGCCCAACGCCATTCTTACACCATGGGTTCGCCACATCTGGCCACAACAGGAGGAACGTTCAAGTTGAAACAGGTGAGAGAAAGAGAGAGAGCTACTTGCTATCGATACGGCTGCAGATATTATCATTGTAACTTACATTTAACGAGTAGAAATAGGCCTATTGTATGTAACTCCTCTGTCATTCGTATTCAACCTTTTTTTTTGTTCACGTACCCTCAAATATTTCTCTTTTACTTAGTACCTCCTAAGTTGTCGATTCATAATACAAGTTATACCTATTCTCTAGTCTATATCTAAAATAAAAAAAATAAAAAAATTTAGCACCGCGTCTCACTACCGGTTCGAGTTATATACCTAACATAAATTATATCTAAAATAATTTATCAATTAATAAGTTTTAAATGATATATATATTTATTAAATTTTACGTACCCCCTAAGATGTCTTCGCATACCACAGATTGAATATGACTGCAGTTAATATAGTTAGCATATACTCAGCTATTAGTTGAGGCACAACAAAATAATTTGATTGTTTCTTTATAACGAACTACCTGCTTCGGTGTTCGAATGGTCTAAATTCTAAGGCGCCACTCTTGCAATAGACTGGACTGCTGATGACGGGGAAATCAGGGTTCGAATCCCGGTCGGGTGTACTGAGGATTTTTGTCCCTAAATGGCTTTCCACTCTGCTTTCTCTCCCATCTAAACTCAACCAACCACCTTCATCCTTAACCCATTAGTGTAATCTATACTTACTAATAATATTATAAAGAGGAAAGATTTGATTTTTTGTTTTTTTGTTTGTAATGGATAAACTCAAAAACTACTGGACCAATTTTAATAATTCTTTCACCAATATAAAGCTACATTATCAGCGAGTAGCATAGGCTATATATTATTTTGAAAAGCTAATTTATTCCTCATAAAAATGTCGATGGTATATTATATAGTCGTTGGAAATAAAAAGTTGTTGAAGGGAAAGTGGGGTTGGTGTAGGAGGGAGGATAAAAAGAGGGAGGGGGCTATACAGTGATGGTAGGACTGTATTTAAAAAAAAAGTTTTGTTTTTATATTGACATGATAGATGATTTGAAGCTTTGTTTTACAGGATTCCTTACAATATTTTTTTACTGGGAAGGGGGCTAGTTACTACATATGCATATAGGTCGGATGGTTAGTAAGTCGTGGATAAAAAAAATTGTACGCGTGGGATGGAAATTATGAATATACAATTTAGATAAAATGTACCGACATTTAGGTGAAAAAAGAATGGGCGATCATTTAAGAAAAAGTGTTCCTAACACACTCAACTGAGACTCAAACCTATACTTTCCCGTCATTGGTAAACACAACTACATGAACTTAACATTTAGACCACATGCCCACCAATACGGATGTAATACATTTATTTGACTAGTTTAAATATTTTGATAAATTTACATTAATATTGTGTCAGCTTTTAAATACCATTCATGATTATTCAAACTTATTAAAAAATGAGCACACCCTTGGCCTAGACAATTTGTTTCAAAAGAACAAAACCATTAAATATGTAATCTATAATCTAAGGCTCGGTAGTCCAACATTTTTCATCCCACGGCCCAAATATGATTATCAGCTTGCACCTTGGGCCGAAGATATATTTAAAAATAACCTAATATAAGCCTATATACAATACTTAATAAACAATGACTTTCAATACTTATAAATGGATTGTATTTTTGGTTGGTAGAATATTTCATATTTCTGCCAAAAAAGCTTATCAATCTCCCAAAAATGTATGATTAAATATGCAATCACACACACTTTCACAAAATATTTTAGCATTATAAAATATATATTTAAAAATATTTTTATTAATCAAATAAATGTGATCATGATATTTTTTAATAAATATTTTAATTTCACATCTGCCATCGAGAGTTTACTTTGAATTTTCATCCAGGATACTGTAAGGGCCACATTTTCAGTGAATGCAGGCCGCATTTGGCTCAGAGGCCACCAGTTGGACCACAAATACTGAGCTAAATGTTACCGAATGCAGTAAATAAAATTGTTTTCATATTTTAAATCTAACAATGAAAACTAATATAACATTTTGAAATAATTTGAGTCATATTCATTTAGATATTTTTATATTATGATGTCTAAAATAAAAACTACCTATTGTCAGTTACCCTATGATTCCGGTGAGATAGTTGTTAGTGGTTTATCTTAATACACTCTATGAACACAGAGATCTGTTAGTTTACCATTTATTGAAAACTATATAATTTAAACTAAATGTTTAATTCCACCCATAGCGCAATTTATTAAAATTTTGAATACCTAGACCTTAAGTGATGTTTCTATTTAAGCTATAACAGGAGTTTTCAACTTAAAAGTGCCCGGAGCCACACGAGTCTAATAGAGGGCTGCATCGTAATTGGCTATAGGTTTGAAAGAATAGGACTAACACAGACGCACAAGTATAAAATAGATCTCAATTGAGTTTATTAGCCTAATGAATGAACAAATTTGGAGCTTTCATGGATTTTTCTTATGCAGGTACAAACTTCCCGTTTTTTGGCTAAAAACATCAATTTATTACAGTAGATTACTTTTCCAAGACATTCTGTGGACTGAGAAAAAACGGGGGGAGGGGTGGTGGTAGCGAGGGTGCATCGTGGGCCACCGGTTGGAAGCCCCTGAGCTAGATGTAACACAATGCTATTGAATTAAACTGTGGTAAAATGTTAATACATCGTATTATATTTATTTTATGCAACCAGAATTATTGCCTCCACCTTCACCGCCACACTCCCGGCCTATTACAACAATTCAGAAATCAAAATGGGCACCGAACTTTGCCACAACATTGATTCCTGAAGGACCCAACAGAGTTCAGCAATTACCTGGTGTTTTATCACAGCCTGCCAGAAAACAGAATCCTGCTGAGGTAATGGAACACACCAAGTCACCGGCCTTGAAAGATTGCGAGTATCTCACCAATACTATTTGCCTGGAAGTAACTGACTATCCAAAGTGAGTACTATTTAGGAACCTTTCAGAATAATTCATACTTAGCTCTCTTTTTATTTTCATTTTTTTTTAAATCTTCATCATATCTTTTCTCAAATTACTTATACACCACTACTCGTAGTATAGCATTCAGGTATGATTTTTTTAAGAAAATTTTGTTTGGCCACTGCGTCTCACTACCACATTCGGGTTGTGCGCATAATATTTGTCATTTGTCATATTTAGGTGTTAAAATATGAATTTTAAACTATGATGAATAAATTCAGTCCTATACAATTAAAACTGATACAACCAGCAACGTAAATGCTATCACGAGTCATTGTAGCTGTATGGCTATGTTATGTTTCTTATTATTTTTATTATTAGGTGTTCTGTTTTATGACAGGTCTATTCCTTTTGTCAGCAAACTTAGACAGCCAATGCGCCCTGTCCTCTGTCTCCTCTTTTAGCTCTCAGAATATTTTTCTCTCCTTCAAGTCATCCAGTATTTGAATCCTCCTCCTTCCTAAGCTTCTCTTTCCCTCAACCTTGATTTCGTTGATGTCGAGCAGAAGATAGATCCTCCTAAGGATATTTCCAGAATTTCCACGACCTTTTAGGGCTTCCCTGACCAGCCACTCACCATGCAACAAGTTGAACAGACTTGGTGACAAACAACATCCTTGCCTCACTCCTCTTCCTATTTCTACACTGTTGGTCCTTTCATCATTCAACCTCATTTTTACTCGCTGTTTGAGGTACAGGTTTGCATTCAGTCTTCTGTCCCTCTAAGATATTATACACAAGATAAATGAGATATACTTTGCGAGTTAAAATGTTGAGTAAAAATACAATGAAAATATCAAACTAACTTAATTACATTCAAGTTATTACTTATTATTGTTTTAGGACTAGTTATATTAATAGGTAGTGATAAGGATATAAATATATTTTTCACAAGACATTTATTTAGAATGTTCATTTTATTGGCATCGGGGAGAAAATCAAAACATTCTTAATAATTCAAACTTAGGTTATTCTCATATAAAATAATATAAGTTTTATTTTTAGTTCAACGCGTTATAATGCACTTTCAGGCCATCAGTAACTTATATAATTTAATGACATTTGGTGAGAGTGAATATTTAAAGGAAAAAACTATATATATTTGATAGAAAACAGAAATTTAAATGATAAAATCATAATATGAAAAACACAGTGCAATACATCAAAATTATTACCACTTTCCAGTTAATATCTGAGTATACCAGTTGACTTCGCTAGTAGGCACTAAGTAAATCCTGTAAGTTTAAAATATTTCTTATGAGAGTAAGGTTGCAGAAAAACAGTCAAAACCCTTTTAAATACACTATGTTTAATTTAAATGACCTTATAATATATTATAGACAAATTGGTAAAGACTAATGAAGGTTAACTTATTATTATTATTATTATTATTATTAGCACCGCGTCTTACTACCTGTTCAGTTTATACGCACTTACGCTAATGTGTAATGGTAGGGTGATTGTGAGATGAAATGGTGGACCTACAGCTTAACGTGGAATCCGAACTACGGGGAAGGCCTGGTATTCCACACGTTCACAAGTTGTGATTAATACACGTTTTGTTAACTTTTTAAATCACTATAAATTCATAGCGCTAAGAAGGAAGATAAAAAGTTCACATTTTTTTTACATTACCTTCAAGTATTTCATGCTAGCAGTTTGATCCGTTCTTCACTCGGCTAAGCTTTTCCACAATTTTATCAATTTAGAACGTTCGACAGGCTACCCACCTTTTAATATTTTCTCGTTGTACAATTCTCAGCTAATTATTCCAATCACAAACCAATCATGGTAATTAATAAATAAAAATAAACTAAATATTTGAAACAAAATATCACATTGTTCACAAACTGGGTGCACAAACAAACACAATCCGTCAACAATGCAATCTTTAACTAAGTATGATCATAAAATAAGATAAATGAACTAATACACATTGTTACAGAAATATGTTGGAAAAAAGAACATAATTAGGTTATCTATACATAAATAGTCTATATATACGGTCGCTGCTGCGAAGAATCGTTTGAGCGCTCTCTTCAACTGTGCGCATATCTCTTTCTGAGAAAGAAACCTATTTGGGTGTGTATGTCACTGTTCTCTCAGCAATTGTAAACCCCTTGAACATATTTCTAACATTATAGGAAGTGTGACGGGAAAACCAGACAAGAGGTTTACCAATCATAAACATAGTTTGTTTTATTTAAGGACAATCAGAAAGTAAATACACAACTAATGCAAACAAGATAATATAGCGTAAAGCGCTTCTTCGCTAAGATCTAAATAACTCTCGGAGTTATGGATATAACCTTACTTTAACAATATCTGAAAATAAAAGGGGAAACATACAGTTATATGTTTTAAACTTAGACGAAAAACGATAAACATATACGAGTATTTAACTCTAATGAAATCAACATAACGTTGATTTTAAAACAAAACGTTAGGCTAAGCCTCTACTCTAACACCTAAGTGCCCTGTGTACTCCCAATTAAATAGACAGTTAAATAAACTCATATTCTCCAAACATGCGAACTATAAAGAACGGGCGGTAAGCCCGACACGCCGAGTACGCCTAGGCGCGATCAAAAATATTATAAATAAACAAATATACATTATGAATGTATAACAAAAACATAAACAAATTGTAACTATCAATATGACTTTAACCCTCGTACTCCGCGAGCGTATTCGTATTGACCTGCCCGCAACATTTCATAATTCCTAAGTTTTACTTATAAATAAGCCCAAAACAGTAATTTAGAAAGTCGTTCCCCATTTAAGCCGAAAATGCAATTTTGAATAAAAATAAATTACGGTCCCAAGTCGCCGTCCTCACCAAGCCTAGTCGGTGATATAATAAGTGACTATTCCAAAATCGCGATCTCTATATATACAATTATAGCATCCACATAGTGGCCTGGAAAGGGAAGGAGGGGGGGAAATGATAGAACAAACGTAACAGCAAAGAATGCGTCTAGTGGCACCTAGAAAGTTCCAGGTCCTCCTAGCGACGGAAGTGATAACTCCGTCTGGCCGCGTGGAAGTTTAGTCGTTTCCAGCCGGCCACGGATCGAGTCCCGAGCAGACAGTTGGTTGAAGGCTCCGCTCAGTCTGTTGTGCCAGTTGGAGGGTAGAGGTCAGAGCTCGGGCTTTGATGTTGGTGTTTGTGTTGTAGCTGATCACGAGAGTCGGTGAGTGTAGACCCATTCGATATAACGTTAACTAGTAACTCGTTACACAATGATCATTTTGAGGCAAGAAATTCATGAAACTCCTCATGGTCATTCTCTGTACTCTAGTCTGTATGGAGGATTTATACTCTTCTCTTGTACTTATTTTCTACAATCTTTGAAGCATTGTAATATGTCCCTTTTGTTTAACGAAAGAAACTACTCTTTAGCCATAGTAGTCATCTTTGAAAGTAACAAAGTACTTAGCCCCTCCTACAGACTCGACTGGAATGACACCAAAATCACTGTATATTAGATTTTGGTTCTTTCCATATGCACAGTGAGGGCAAAATAAATTGTCTGCATCACTCAGGTTGATACCCTCAGCTAAACCTTTGGAGATTAACTCCTTCAAAATTCTGACATTGATATGGCCGAGGTGTTTGTGCTATAGCTTCAAACTAAACTGAGTGACAGAATTGGCTTAATTTGAGGTTGGAGTCTGAAAAAGCATTTTATATAGGTTATTGGGCTGATGTTCACCACACGCGACCTACTTTTCTTTTTCAAAAACTTCAACAAAATTGTTTCACTTAACCACTTTTATTCCTAGCTTCGTTATTTTTCCTTCGGACAAAAGGTTCATATACCAGGGATCATTCAGCAGCATCCGAATCAACACATCACCTCTAGCTTTGTCAGAAAGCATGTGGGCGTCACCTAGACGAACAGAAGAATCGTTACTAACCTTTTCAAATTTGTTGAAGTAGTCTTCGTGCCATGTCATATGACTGGAAACCCCACTATATGGTCCAAGAGTTCTCATCATAAAATGAACCCATTCAATTGCTTCCTCGACATTAAAGGCAGAACAATTTGAATAGTTATTTTTAACTTTGTTTAAAACTTGGCAACTTTTCTTTTCACTCCAGCAGTCACAGGTGGGGTAACCCTTTTGTTGGCAGTAATTGTTACTTAAGTTTTCTTACATCTTGGCTACTTTGGTTTCCTGATTCGTAGGATCATGGTTTACGTTCACAAGATCCAGTGCCTCTGTTAGCTATAGAAGCTAAAGCTGCTTCTTACTCTTCCCCCTTCGTCAGGCTGGTCTCTTCATAAATCAGACTTGACGTCAAATTGGCGATGGTCTTTTTGTCCTCACTCATGGAAAGCCAGGCTTATCTGAAACTCTTATATTTCAAAAGTAGACTACTCAAGCTCTTAATCATGATAGTCTGATTGCTGACTGTATCACAAACTTCTTTTATTTGTAGGGTGAGAGCTTCCACTTTGACAATGTGTTGAGCCACTGAGTCGGCTGAGCTCTACTGATAATGATAGAAATGCTAACGTACTTTCATTTTATTTGTTTCTGATCCGTGCTCATAAATATAATCTAGTTTGTTTAGAATTTCGTAGGACAATTTTAAATTTTTGATTAGAGCAATATAACTGAGCTCCATAGCTGTATTAAACGTAAACATAGCTATGACGTCCTTTTGCTGTCATAGGTCGATAGCCTTATTTGTATTTTCAATAGGCATGGTTTCCTCCCCTTTTGTGATTTGGAGAATTCCTTTGGAGTATAGAGTGCAAGTTAACTGGAACGTCCACTTCTGGTAGTTACTAATTACTACCATTAAACTTATTAACACTGGAAAATAGAAATGTAGATCTTTTCCGAAATTATGACTGAAGTCCAAGGTTATGATCTATTCATATAGAGACAGACTCGTAAGTAAATAACCTTGCTTGAGTTTAGTTAGTTAAAACTTCACCATTTCCTTTAACTGATACACGAGAATGTTCCCTAGATAATGTTCACATAACTCTCGTGACACAATACTTAGTATGGTTATGAAAAAAAGTTAACAGCCCCAACTGCGTGGACAACTACAACAACCAAAAGAAACGAAACAGATTCGTTTTATCTCTATCGAACCAACAATGCAATGGGAATGAATACTGAGCCCATAATATTTAAGCGAAATAGTTTGGGCTAAAATAATAAGAATAAGAGTTTAAAAACAACTTGACTTCTTGTAAACAAGCGAAGCAAAATGACCACACTACACTAAAAAATGGTGGGCAGGCAGACGATACAGAATAGTTACCAAGGTTCCTGAGATGGTGCAGCACTGCCCAGCCTAGGAATTTTATGGTGTGAACTACTTTATTCTGACAGGCATCTAATTGACAGAAAAAACAAAGGGAAACAGAACTCTAATTAGCTTTGAGGAGCATCCACATTTAAAAAATTACTGGGGTAGGACCACTTTAAATAGTTTATAGAGAAATCTAATTTAAAAAAATCAAGGTAAGGACTACTTAAGATAGTTTTTAAAGTCAGGTTCCTAAAAAAAACAAAAACAAAAAAAAACCTTGATTTCTTGGCGCCCGTCTCCTTCTCCCTACATTTACAAGACCTGGAAAACGTACTACAAATTTTTACATTTTTATCTTAGTTAGGCTTACTCTTTTTAGGATTAATGATATATTCAAGTAACACATTTATCTATAGCCTATCTGAAAATTCAAATTTCGACATATTCATTACTGGCAATCTCATTTATTGCGATCCTGATGCTCTAGGTTGCATGACCACAGATGTGGAATTCAACGTTTAAAAGTTGTATTCAATGTTTTTATCAAAGAAAAGGAACATAACTCTTTCCAGACACCTGTATAAAACATAAAAATTTAACTTTAAGCAATAAAAATAGTAATAATCTACTAATCAACAGCTCAATCCAAATATTGGTGTTTATTTTTAGGAATGCCATCCTGTCAAGCATTCATCACAACCAGAGAGCTGTGGAGGCTTTACTCAAAGAACTAGAACAACACTCAACGGACAGGCTTGTGGGAAATGGAACATCAACTCATGAAGAGCAGTCTATTTTAGAAGATAGCATACATAAAAGGTTAATAAATACAATTAGTTAGATCATCGAGTAACCTGGTACAATTTAGTTGATAGCACTAAAACCTTTTAATTATTGTCTAAATCTTTTCAATTATGGTCGATACCAAATTTCCCATATCACTCGTATAGAGGAACCAACAGAAACAACTGAATCACTCAAACATGCTGTATCAAAAATCTAAATTTATTTCACTACCAACATGCTACAACATTTATCCGACATAATTTTAACTAGATTGAAGCCAGAGGAAACAATTGGGGATGATCAGTGTGGATTTTTTATGAAATAGATCAACAACAAATCAGATTTTTAATATTCATCAAATATTAGAAAAAAAAAGTGTGAATGCAACATGACAGTACATCATATATAAACAAAACCTATGATTTAGTTAAAACTCAAAAAGAACCAATTATATGAAATTTTAGTTAAGTTTGGGATACCCAAAACTCTTGTAAAGCTAATTGAGACGTGTTTAATTGAGACACATGTCAGGGTACATGTTGGGTGTCACTTATCACATACTTTCAAAATACATATCGGCTTGAAACAAGGAGATGCACTTTCCCCATTACTTTTTAATATAGCCTTGGAGTATACTATTAGGCTAATGCAATAGAGTAAGTAGGGAAGGGTTGACACTAAATGGTACAATGCAGCTATTAGAATACCTATGTAGATGATTTAGCTTTGTTGGGTAATAATAAGATACCAGTAGCTATTGCAAGAAATGCAGAAATTTTATTTGAAGCTAGTAAGGAAATAATAGGTTTAGAAGTGAACACTGAAAGGAGTAAGTATGTGATAACATAGAGAGCAGATATTGTGGACTGTTGTGATTGGACTATGGCAGTGAGAGGACTAGGTCTGGATCAGTTGTTTGTTTGACTAGAGTTAGATGGGTGCAGAGAAATGGAAGTATACATGTTGTGATCTGTGGGTAGATCCAAATACTGGAAAACTGAAGATGCTGGGTATTACGGTTAAATAAATAGAGTACCTGTCGTTCCAAACCGAGTATCCTGTACCTATCAATTTCGGTTACTACATGGATGATAATTTAGAGATTACTGCGAGCAACCTATCATTTGACATGGTTAGTGAGTATAATATTTTGGAACAATATTAACTTGATATAACAATACTAGAGTAGAAATTAGGAAAATAGTACTGCCGGAAATGCATGCTATTAATTTGTCATTATGTTGTTAACATCTTGACTGTCAAGGAATGTCAAACTCAGAAAATAATAAACAATAGTTTTACCTGTTATTCTCTTACCTTACATGATGAAAAGAAATTTAGGATATTCAAAAACAAAGTGTTTAGGAAGATATTTGGTTCAAAAAGGGATGAAGATAATGGGAAGTGTAAGAGGCTACATAATGTTGAGTTACATACCCTGTACTTATCACAAGAAATTATCCTTTTAATAACTTACAACCTCGCAGATTATATTGGGCAGGACATGCATCATGAATGGAAGACTCTAGAACTGTGTTCAGGGTATTGACTGGCAAACCCAATGAGAAGAGACCATTGGGAAGACTTAGACACAGAAAGGAGGATAACATTATAATGGACCTGAGATAGGGTGCAGTGAGGTGAACTGGATAGAACTAACTCACTATAGATATAGGGTGTAGTGAGGTGAACTAAATAGAACTAGTTCAAAATAGGGATAGGTGGTGTACTTATGTAAGTGTGGCAATGAACTCTCAAGATCCTTAGGCCATAGTTTCAAGCTTGCGGGCATGTATGTTAACTCTATTAGTGAACATTTAACATAATGGAATGAACCGATTTGTACGTGGATTCTTTTTAGTTTGAATATTAGGAATAAAATGTAAATACTAGATTTAATTTTATGAGATGAATATTGACCTGATAATTGAAGCTATTAATTTAATTACTGGTACATCGTCATAACTGTAGACCTTTGTAGATGTTTAGCGCAAAGGTTTGAAATAGTACTTTATTTGCCATTAATTTATACTTTGCTCTCTTTATATAACGAAAAACTATTCCTTTGTTTGAGGTCAGGATTATCTGTTTTTGGTGATTTGATGATGGCTTAATAAGCTTTATTGCTTATAGCAATAGGGTACATAGGACAAACAATATGTCTACAGTAAATTTTTATTTCCTAGGGTGTCTATGTCTTTAACAGAATCGTTTGTATGACAGATTCTCACAACAATGTTCACACCAACATACTCATATAAAACATATATTTTAAAATATTTGAAATGAAATAGCCCTATTTAAACATGCACTCTTACTGTTTATGTGATGTAGTTTATTCTGATATCATTTTGAATGTCTTAACTATGTACTTATTTGCTTTTTAATTCAGGATTTTATTTTATGTACGTAGATTTAGTATTACTTACATAATTACATTCTAGTGATTTATAATTTCTAATTTTAAAATAATCTTGACTATTTGCTTGTGTTTCACACAGTATTTTGTAAGAGTTTAATGTAGATTGAGGCAAACATGTTAATGGCAGAGTTAAATCATTTCAAAAGACGAAAGCCCCACAGCCACAACTATTCTAACAATATCTTATGATAAGTACACACAGGGTGTGTAGTAACTCATTATTATGTAACCTCCTACACTCCCCAGTGTATTCATCCCCAACAACAAAAGAAAAGTTCCCACAACTCCATGAATTATAAGCCAGCTCAGTTAATTATTAAAAATACAGGGTGGAAGGGATAAATAAGTGTGTATCAAACCCTAGTTACCATTTTACCAACTTCCAAATATCTTATAGAGGCATCTATTACTAAAAAAAAAATCACGAGTTGTATATTAGAGTGACCTGCACAACTCAAATTATTATTAATAAACAACAAGTAATTTTGAGAGAAAACTAATTTTGAAAAAAAAAAAAAGTCAGTTACAGTGTTGGGAGATGTACACAGCCAACACCAATTATGACTTATAGGGGCACTTACTTTTAAGAAAATTTACAAGGTATGGCTTCTACACTTCCCTTGCTCCCCAACCCTCACCCTTAACCCCTCTTACTTACTGGCTTTATTCTATTCTTCTGCCCTCCTTCCTCAACAAAATGGTTTCACCACCATTGAGTGCACTTCCTTTGAACTACCCTCCTAGTTTCCTAGTTCTTAATATTTACATTAAATCATTAATTATTTTAGTATGAAATATCAAATAAAAGTGGAATACAAAGAACAAAGACCAGCCAAGTCAATTTTTTTTAGCAACCTATAGTAAGCATATAAAGTACTTTAGTAAATACTATCTTAAAATACGTCCTAAATGTTTAGCCTCAAATACATTGTACTGTTCCAAGGTGAGTCCTAAGCCCTTGATATTTATTCTTTACAATAAAAGATTAGATTTATTAAGATTTTAAATATTATTTTATATTTTACAGGCGGCAAGATGATGGCAATAACCTGCAAAACATAGACCAAGCAGGCAGTCGTTTGTGTCTTTCAAGCGTCCAATATGCGCGCCCTAAGAGAGCCCGAGCAACAAGTGGTCTATGGAAGTATATTGTAAATATTGGGGACCACACACAAACACTACGCCTTGAGATGTGCTTGTGAGGAAATTACCAACTCTTATTTTATATTTTTTTATTTTTTCGATGAAAGATAATACAGATCATATAATTATAAACACATTAATCCTTTGTGTTTCAAATAAAATTAATTTACATTGTAGATATTTAAGCAAGTTCAGTAAATTGTTTTTAAAAATTAGATCTTAATTATCTAATTTTCTCCATAGTTATTTATTTTCCTGTTTAAATGAGTCAAATAGGGGATGATTTATTTCAAACTCAGTACCTAATATTAAGATTAATATTTTAACGTATACAGTCATTTTAATAGCTATATGCGCGTACATAATCATTTTTAATTAAGACTGGAAAATTGAACCACTTAATTTTTATTCTGATATCCATCCTAGTTTAGTAAAGAAGGTATCTAAAACAATGGAAGGTTTAAACTTTTTGTTGAAATCCAAATTAACATCTACGATACACTTGCATGTGTGTGTGTGTATCCGAAAATAATCTGGACTAGAATAAATTATATTTTAACTTAAACACAAGCTACAGTCAGTGTTGTGCCACATATGTGGGTACAGAGTAGGGGGTGATGGTAGTGAAAGTTGAAATATGAATGGGGCGGGATCCACGCCCCTCCCCCTCCCATTCCAAGAATATGTTAGGTTCTTGTTTACAATTACAATTAAAAAATCAATGTTTTATCATCATTAAAAAGAACAATCAGAACAGATATCAACTAAAATGAATTTAAATATGTAGTACATAGGGCAGGGGCTACATATTATTGTGAAAAGGGGAGTGAGTGGCTCAGAACATCATAGGTACAATTTTAACATGCTCTGCTTGCCCTGGCAACACCATGCAACACATCACTGGCTCCATGGCTCTAATATGAGGCACTTCTCTTTATCACATAGGTTTTCTAGTATTATACTGTCACTTGCATTCAAAACATCTGCTTATATAACTTCTTAGCATGTAATATTGACCACACCATATTATATTATCTAATTAGCACTAAATTGAAAGCCTTCACACATAAAGTCTTTAAGCTTCTGTAGAACAACATGTGGTAAAATAATTAAAATATGTAATGTTTGAATTACGATAACAGTTGTTAAATTTGACAAAACCTTGAGTCAGTTTTGAAAATCCTCTTAATAAATGATTATTATAAAAAAAATAAATTCAAAACACAGGTTCCAAAATTATAAAACACAAATAATTCCTTCTAACATAAATAATATATTTTTCACTTTTATTACCTCTACTGATAGTTACCTTAAATTGTCAACAAATTTTTCCTTTTAGTTGTCATCAACCTTTAGTATATACCTTCTCCATTTCTACAAGCTACTGGTACTATCTATAATTGTACATTTGCACATGTGTTTAGATGTGCAATTATTATATTTTGGACACTTGAGCTGGTGCTTGCGTTTGATTATCTTATATTATTTATTATTTTTATTATTATTTAGCACCGCGTCTTACTACCCATTCGGTTATACACTTTAAGTACTAATTACACTAATGGATTAGGAATTGGGAAGGTTGAATTAGAGGAAGTGAACCCACATTTGCGTGGAGGGAGAGTGGAAAACCATTTAGGAAAAACCACCCCCAGTTCACCTGACCGAGATTCAAACCTTGATCTCCCCGTCCTCAGCAGTCAAGCTCAACACGACTAGCGCATTAGCCAACTACGCCACCGAGGCGGGTGATTATTTTATAATTCACTCAAACACTTAAGACATAAATAAATATGATTTATTAGGTGTTCTATCTTATGACAGGTCCATTCCTCTTGTTAGTGAACTTGGACCGCCAATGTGCCCTGTTCTCTTCCTTCAGCTTTCAGAATTTTCTTCTTTCCTTCAAGTCATCTAATATTTGAATCTTCTTCCTTCTTAAGCTCCTCTTTCCCTCAACCTTTGCTTCTATGACATCATACAGAAGATACATTTTAAAAGAATTTAATAAAATAATGATAGTTGCAATATATGCCATTTATAGTTTAATTTCTTAGTGTAACAGCTTATAATGTCAAAGTTTGATATTGAAAAACGATTTTCATAACCAAAACATTTTTAAATTAAGGTTATTGTTACAGAAAAAATTGCTACCTAACTTTGGGTTTCTACGGTATTATTAGAAATAATAAATTTCCTGTTGGGTTTTTTAATTTCTTAGGCCCATTATTTGCTATTTAGTTTGTTTTCAAATTTTTCGAATGTTCAAGATTCATATTTTAACTTTTGAAACAAGCTTGAGATTTTTCTCTCTTAAATTTTCAAGATATTTTTAAGTTTTGCACATCGCTAATAGGTATAATAAAGTATATGATGTTTTAAAATTTAAGTTTATTTAAAATTCAAGTTTTATGTTAGATTTTAAATGTTAAAGTAAATAGTCATATACCAGTAATAATGAAACAATTATAAGATAATATTTGAGATAAAATTAGTTTATTTTTATTGAACCAAACAATATGTAAATCATAAAAATAATTATCAAGAACAAATGTTTAAGTTAAAAGTAATCAAAATTTTTTTATGAGACATTTAAAAACATGTAAGTGTACAATACGAGTAGTGTTGTCCTTTACATAAATTAAGTTAAATTTTACTCAATATGCAGGTCAACAGGAGGTATCAGAAAAAACCCTTAAATTACATTTAACAAAAAGTATTTAGAATTAAAAAAAGAGTTATATTAATGTTAAGGATTTTAAATTTAATTTCAAAGTCTTATCTATGATGATTTCAATCCCTTGTTTTATGTTATTTTAACTTTATCTAATAGTTTTATCCCAAAAGATTGTTTAAAGATTTTTAAACATGGGTACAGTATTCTTTTAAATTTATATTTTAATAAATTTGTCAATCCTTATACTATTGTCTGACTATTCTATAATGTTTTATATTTTTTATGACACAATAAACTACTAATTTTCTTTCAAGTCTTTATCCTAGCTTATATAGTAGGGGTGTGTGAAAACAACTTTTTCAATTTGGGATGATATCAAGATGAGAATATAAAAAATTATTGGAAGCGTGAACTAGACGAGAAAACTTTATTTGAAAGTATAAAAATGTAAACTACATTTATTAAAGTGAATGTATAGTTTATAGAGTTCCTTTTGAAATTTGGGCTGGCGCTTGCTTTGGATTATCTTACAGTTCATTCAAACAGGATGTATAACTCATAGACATTTAAATCCTATTAATAAAATGGTGATAATTGCAATGTTTAGACCTACCACTTATAGTTTAATTGTATAGTGTAACAGTTTATAATGTCAAAGTTAGATATTGAAAAGCTATATTTATAACCAAAACATTTATTAATGAAGGCTGTGTTTGGGAGAAAAGTACTGCCTATTTCAGGTATGTATGGTATTTTAAGAAATAAGAAACTCTTCATTTGGTTTGTAAATTTCTTAGGGCAGTTATTTGCTTTTTCATATTTTTTTCCCTTCAAATCTTTCAAATTTTCAACATTCATTTTTAACTTTTTGAGATGAGATTGAGATTTTCTTTTTCTAATCTGGTCAATATATTTTTGAGTCGTGCATATCCCTATTATTTGTCATTCCTTACTTACAACAGTTTTAGAATGTTTTCTAAAATGTTAAAATCAATTATTTTCTACTCGTAAATATCGATTTGAAGAATTTGTACTTAATATTATGAGAAAAGTTATGACTAGTTTTTATTTTTAGAAAAGCTGCATTCTTAACTTAATTCTGTTACGAGGATGTGAAAAGCTAAAACAGTATTGTAGGCACTTAAAAATGTATGTCTGTTTTGTGAAAACAATTCAGGTTAAAGATCTTGCCCTACCATCCAAATTAAAAATGTTTACTACATTATATTTACTAACAAAGCTCATAAAAAAGCTTTATAAACGATTTACCAAGGTAATCCATATATATAGAATATCAATCACACTGTAACTTTATACTTATAAAAATCCATTGTAAAACAATTAAATTTTATTACTAACACAAAACTATGGTAAAATACAATTGGGTTACCCAATACAAATAAATATTGTTACGAACGCTAGTATTTACATAGTGAACTCTTAAATAATGATTAGTTTTCCTGCTTATACACAATTACCTAGACTTTTTAAAATAATAGTAATTTCTAGTCTAATTTTACTAAAGGCATTGGCTAGTGTAAGATGATGCTCAAATAATTTTAAGTTATTTATTTTAATACTAGTTTCAAAATAAAATTATAATAACTTTTTTTTGTTTGGATTGACATTTTCAAATTTTTCATGGCATAACAAACAAATTAGATAGTAATTTATTTGTGGATAAGAAGAACCATTAGCTAGAGCCAACATATAAAACAACATAAATCAAGGTAGTCACATTTATTAGTTTAGCCTCCCTTTATTTAAAATGTTAGTGCCCTCCAGGGGTATAGTCCCAAATTTATCAGTGCAGGAGTTCTTCATTTGTGTTGTTGATAGGGGGGAAATGAGGTGGTAGGTGGAAGGGATGCAAATAAAATTAGAACACACGCTTGCTCATGTCTGTCTTTCATTATGATTCAAATGGACATCTATCTATTGTGACTATCATTAATTTAATTATCTTTCAATTACCATTACCTTAAAAAACATGTTCCGTGCATCAATATTTAAAGAAAAACAAATATAATTTCAAGAGAAAGTTTTATTTTATGCTGATCATGCATGATAAGCCGGAACACCGCTCCACCTTCAAACCAATTCTGGAGAGTCGCTTTGCTCAGGCTCCACTGAACCTCTGGTGCTATCATATTTTTATTATAAAAACAATACAATATTTTATCGATACTTACTATAGTAATATTTTTTGTTTTTTATAAATACTAACTAAATTAAAGCACAAGTGACTTACCTAACTAACTAAATTGAATTGTAATAAACTAATAACATACTAGGGGTATGCACAGTTTCAAAACTTCAACTTGGCTCGAAACAAACATCAGCTTCAAATTTACTTGAAAAAAATTATGGCTTAAACCCAGTTAATAAAGATGTTTACATATAAAATAATCAATTTATGTTCAATTATTGCCATTCTGAGCCATTTTATGCATATAAATAAATATTCATATGGTTAAAATAAAATAATAAATAATTGAATTGCATGCTGTGATAAAAGCTTGATTTTTCAGATTGAAGCAAAATATTACAAACATTTGTGCAATAAAACATTCTCCGAGTAATTTTAGTGCATAAATTAATTTAAATAACCACAATATAATATTTCTTCCATTGTAAAACAACTAACAATAAAAACCAAATTCAAACTTTAATTTGGCTTCGAGAATATTTCATATATTTGATTCGAGTTTGGTTTGAATTGAAAAAGTGGACTTCGCACATCCTTATGTCATAATTATAGTTATTAACTCTAGGGCACTTATTACATTATAACCTTTGTTAAAAAAATAACTTATCAATGGTATGCAGGCCTACCTCGCTAATGCATTAGATCTAGTTACAGGCCAACCATCTTTTTAAAGCTAATCACAGCATTTTCTTCACTTGCCAGTGCATATAAAAGTCTAGAACCTTATTTACATAATCATTTATTAAGTGTGAAATGGTGCTAGGTCTAAAAAAATAGAGCTGCCAAAGTAAAACTATTAAATAAATAAAAATGCTACTGTACTGTGTTGCTAACCTTAAAACTGCCTAAAACCCAATTTAAAATCAAGGCAAGCACAGGGATATTAAGATAATTTGTTAATTTAATATTAAATCAACTAAATAGTTTGACAGTATGAATATGATCATAACATAATGTTTATATCAGTTAATACCAACTTCTCACTATTAATCTTTTAGACGTCCGCAAGAACCTTGTTCCTACATTTTGGATAACATTCGGTCAAACTGCTATCAGGTGTACAACTACCATCGGCTTCTTACATGGGATGAGGAGATTGGTCTTCACATGGACATATTCAAGGTACTGTATATACATTGTAAAACTTTTAAAACTTAGGCCTACTTTATTTACCTTTCTTACCAGTCTGTTGTTCGTTAATAATGTTAATCTTGCACTCAATATCACACATGTCAGTGGTATTGAATATTTATAAAATAAACTATCAAATGAGCTAAATCTGTGGTGAAAAATCAAATTATAAGTGATAAATATTTCGATATTATAAAATTTATTCTCTTACCATAAATATGGCTAGCACCATAATCAAGTGCCGTAGCCAGCCAATAATTTCATGGGAGTTCTGGTGGGCACATCCCCCAATTGCCGGAGGCTAAAAAAAAATTCTAAATGATCAGTTCTAGAAGATATCTGAAGTGGTTTTTTATGGCAAAATAACCGCCTAGCTTCCGAAGGCTAGGAAAAATTCTTAATATTTAACACCTCTAGAAGCTATCTGAAGTGTTTTTTTTATGGCAACATTACACCATATCTGCCAAAGGCTAGAAAAAGTTATTAATAATAAATAACTCTAGAAGGTCTCAGAAGTTCTTATTATGGTAACACAGCCCCCTAATTTGTACTTGTATCTTAATTTTGATATTGTTTGAAGCCATGTATATTTTGCTTATAACATTGGGGGGGAGGGGTTGAACCCTCAAACCACCCCCCATGACTACGGCCTTGAGTATTATAGTCTCTACCTATAACATTCTTGAAAGCTTCAGTCATTATCAATCTTTCTCTGAACAGAAAAGCTGTTTGACTTATTAGCTATAAGTCCTGGTTAATAATTGCTATTAAATAAATTTAACTTAAGCTTCAACTGTTTGATTATTATAGTATTTATTGTGCTTACAGGTCCCCACATGTTGTTCCTGTCATGTTCACGGCTATTCATTTGACTTTCCTCCACTGGATGTCAATGAAATGAAAAATCAACCAGAACAATTCTTTGGTGTTGAAATAGCTGGCGATGACCACTCTAGACCATTCAATATAGAACAAAATAAGTTTAAAACATCATTCAATGGAGTTAATTCAAGAGCACCATTTCAAAATGATCAAAACATAAATGGTGCTTTGAACAAGGCTTCTTTACCAAGACCATTCCAAAACATAAAAAGTCATTTGGCAGGGGAGGAAAGCTTAGTTCCTAACTATGAACACTTAGATGTAAACAACAAAGCTGGTCAACAAATCTTTCACACTCCAATTAGACAGAATGAGAATCTTAATTCAGGCATTACAAATAGTTTTCATGACAATAAGTTCAACAAACAGTTCACCAATGACATATTTGTAGGAAATACTTTTCCAACAACAAGATATGATTCAATAAAACCACATCAAATAATAAAAATACCAACACCTTTTCCAAAACAAGATATTTCATTTAACAGACAATCATTCAGAAACCCAATTCCAGATGACCTTGTTCCTCCAAAAGGACCACCATTGCCTCTAGCTCATGAGGAAGAATATCAACAGTTTGCCGGAAACCAGATTCGGCGTAGCAGGAACCAAACATCTAATATCTTTGAGTAGGTATATTATCTCACTCACCGCCATATTCAATGCTTAAAATGTATTAAGAACTGCTTCAGTGGCCATATGCTCTGAGGTGTCACTCTTGTGTTAGACTAGACTACCAATGACAGGGATATCAGAGTTTGAATCCTAGTCAGGTGTACTGAGGGTGGTTTTACACTCTCCCATCACGCAAATATGGGTATACTTTCTCTGAATTCAATCTTCCTCATCCCTAATTCATTAGTGTAATTAGGACCTATGAATATAACCTAAACGGTTAGTAAGACACTCTGATATATATATACTAAGCTGTGTTCAGGGCCACATTTTGAAATATGGTGCCCTCAGGCACAGGCACAGGCTACCACCAAAACATCATATTGTTATTTGTTAATGAACACAAATAATATGTTGTTGGACTATTTATTGCTACTATTTACAGTATATCCCCTATAATTATATGACCAATCTGAAAAATGTTTGTGCTTGTTTATATCTGGCACAGCTTTGAAATTCGCATATGAATGACTCAATTAAAAGCAGACATATGGCCATAGTAGACACAATAGAACTCTAACAATACACTAGTGGTTTATAACAAGCAAGCTTCAGCTACAACTGAATCTGTATGTTCTGTTTTAGTGAAAATTATGTTCATTTATGTTGAAGACAAAGGTTTCGGGACGTTGTACCTCGTAAAAGCCGCAGCTCTAAACAATTTAATTCTTTTAAATGTTGCACTCCTAAAAATCTCGCACCCTAGGCACGTGCCTAGTCTGCCTAGTGGGTAATGCGGCACTGGCGGTGTTGAGTATTCATTAAATATAATAGGGTGTAAAAAATATCAATCCAATGACTGTATGACAAGTTATTTAATTATTGATTTCTATACAATATTATATCCTTACTAAGCATATCCTTAGATTTGTCAAACTAACAAAATTACCTAAATTGAAGTGACTTAGCTTCACATAAAGATAAGATGTATTCCTAGAAAATGATTGGGTGGACTATGGGGTTAAACAATAGCCGAACAATAGTTGAACAACAGCTATCTGGTAAAAGATGAACACCAAACTCAAAATGAAGCTAGCAATATTATAAAATAAAGGATTAGTATGGAGCCCATCTTGATATCATGGTGTGATGTTAGTCCATGGCTCTTAACATTGCCCCTGATACATCTCTAGATGCATGCTTCAACTCACTCTTTTTGCTTAGTAACAATCTTTTTTAAGTTGCCAAAACTTTAAATGGTTATGCTTTGTTTTCATTGGTTAAACGAATCCTGATTTTAAATATTAATATTTTTTATTTGGTAAAGAAAAGGGGCTAGAGCAATATCACAATACAATATTTAATACCATTGGTCACAATAATTGACCATATTTTATTGAGTTTTGAGACTTAAAAGATCGGCACTGTTTGTAGCTTGAGAAGTGTAAAATTAATAAATAGAATTACATTTTGTCTTGATGCATTTTTTCCACTAATCAAACCAGGAATGTGCTATGTCTCTTAGTAAGCCACTGTTTCTAAAAAAATATGTTATTATTGCATAAATATTTTAATATATTTTTATCATCCAATATATAATAAATATTTCCACTAGATTAGGATTGTTTTAGAAAACCATGGACGTTCAATCATGCGAATCAACACCACTTAAGCTCAAATGGGCAATATGTTACTCCTAATGGGAACCAGAGAGATGGTTCTTGGAAAAGTGGATAAGGGTGCAGATATAAGCAGAGATCCGGGACAAATTTATATCTGTGTAGGCCCTGGGGTTGTAAAATTTGGAGGCACCAAAATTAAACAAGTATCTCTCTTTTCAACTTCTTGATATAACAAAATATTGTCATCACAATAAATTAGATTTGTTTGAAGAAATAAACAGCCATTATTAAGTAAGTAATATTTTGTCATAAATAAATAAAAATTAATGTACTAAGATATAATTTGTTTTATAGATCTTACCATGATGACAATAAAAAGGAGTGTTCAAGCAATAATGGTCACTTTTCTACATCATATGAGCCCAGTTTCCATGTACTAGATATCAAAATCTTGCACAAATACAATGCTTTAAGAGTACATCTCTTGGCATATTAACTAGGATATTAGATACAAGATTAAACTCAAACCAGAAACTGTATCTAAAATTATTTTCTTCATTCTTTATTTGTCAATAATGAAACAGGGATCAGTTTGGCAGTTTTATTGATTTTCAAAGGATTGTTAATAAACTGCTTGTATTTTTAAAAATTCAGTATAATGGTTTCACTTTTCTCAATTCCACTGTTTAAAAAAAAGAGAGATCCGAATGATGATGCGATGTCTGGTTTGAGCTGTATTACTTACTTAAGTAAGGTGGTACCAATGGGCTGAAATACACTCTTAAAGCCAATAGTGATACATTTATCAAATTACAGACATGTCTATTTGCATAGCAAGCAAATTAAACTGTTATTAATCTACCTAACATTACATTCTAACTAGATTAAACATTATTAATAGCTATTATTGGTAAGTTAATCATGACTGTACCTAATCATCTTTGTATTTTAAAATTGATCATTACTAGTTTTTATTGTAGTTGTTTTTATCATGATCCTCTTTCATTAAGGTGGAACTGTAGGGGAGGTGAGAAAAGGTAAGCGATTTTGCAGTTTTTATCTTAAAACTTTTTTAGTCAAAATAAATCAAACATTTCTTCAGTAGAGACATATATTTTAATTTTCATTAGATGGTGACCTTACAAGATCTTGAACATTTCTCAAGGGTGTCCTGGAATTTATTGACAACATTTCCTCTTCATTCTTAAAGTTTGTCATATATTGCTGCTATAATCATGATGGATCTTTAACAACTCATATCACGAAAAAAAAACTAAACTCTTTCTTTCTGCTGAAGGAATATTTTATTTACTTTGGCCAAAAAATGTTTTGTTATAAAAACTTCAAAAACACTGACCTTTTCTCGCGTCCCTAACACTTAATTTTTTTTCAGGATCAAAGAAGGGTATGGTACATGAATAAGTTATATACAAGTAATATATTATTCTTTTAGGTCTATAATTATATTGACCAAAACACAATGCATTATTGAACCATTGATCAGTTATTAGTAAAACATACATACATATATATATATTTAATAAATTATATACACAGTAAAACATATATATAAAAGTGTGTTTAGAACTTAAAAGAAATGTGCCCATATTTTCATAGATGTGAAATGGGAAACCATTCTGTGAAAAACCTCAGTACACCCATCCGGGATTAGAACCCTGATCTCCTAGTCATTGGTAATTCAGTCCATCATGGGAGTGATGCCTTAGACCAGTGGTTGGCAATCTATGGCACGCAGGTCGGATTCGGCATGTTGACTGATTTTATCTGGCCAGCAAAATATTTAGCAAACAAACATTTCTGTTCATAAAAATAGGTATATAATAAATTACAATATGAATAGTAAGACAGTGTAGAAACATTCTCTTACAATACATTTCCAAACCCTGAGGCAATAATTTGAATTACAATAGGCATGAAAGGTGACCTGGTGGTCTAGGGGTAAGGTATCAGACTTCTATGCTGGCGGCCGGAGTTCAATCCTCGGTCCCGGCACAGATTTATCTGATTACCAAACCCTTCCTTCACCTCTGACAAGATGTGTATTAATCACAACTTGTGAATGTGAGGAATACCAGGCCTCCACCGTGATTCGGATTCCACGTTAAACTGTAGGTCCTTCATTTCATCTCACACTCACCCTACCATTACACATTAGCGTAAGTGCGTATAACCCGAACGGGTAGTAAGACGCGGTGCTAATAATAAAATAGGTATGAAAAATATAGAATTGACATTTTTTGCTTGATATTTTTACTAAACCATACGACTTGTGATATCAAAAAGTTTGCCAACCTCTGCCTTAGACCATGCAACTAAGGATGTGGATACTACTATCCACTATATACTTGGATAATAATTATGAATAGTTATACATATTTAACTTATTTCAATTTTATTGAGTTATTGTATTATATAATAAATAAGTCTCACTCATGATTATTTAGGTATACTAATATAGTCATTATAAGCCAATGCTGTTTTCAGGGAGGAGTTGGACCTCGATGTGGATGAATCGTCAATTAGCAAGCAACCATTCCCTCACGTTATTACATCTGATGTACTAAGGAGAAGTTCAACAACTGCAAGACCTTACCAAAGTCATAATGGAATTGACTCTGCCTCAAACAAAAGAGTGAACTATAATTATCATCCTATTATCGATTATTTTAAAACACAGCAACCAACTGTGGAGAGACGTTTAGGTCAAGATTGGACACCAATCATTAACAATAATTCAGAGAAATATAAAAAGTGACCTTATATATATATATATATAAATAAAAATATATAAAATAGGAAATTGGCTTATGTAAGTCACTCAGTGGTTCAAAATAAACACTACACATTAATTTATATGAAAACATATTTTGCACTTCCATTATGAATTCAAATGAAATTTGTTATATAAATTTATACTAAACATTACACTCACAAAGTAAAATATAGTTTACATATTTCATCATCCTCTGATATAAGATTCAGAAGCCAGAAGGATGTGTTTGAAATATTACTAGGTATTTGAGGTGCTCAAAAACTAAAGTGTTTAAATAAATGGGGAAAATAACATAGAAACAGTTTTATTTTGGCTAATATATTTTCAAACCTTTTAATAGAGTTTTACTAAAGTATTCTAAATAGTTATTGTTTATGAAATCTAATAGCCAGGCATTAGTTGTCTAAAAATATTAAATTAAAATGACAATATTATGTTTGAGACTTAATTAACTTTAAATTACTATTGTCAAAATTGTCATGATTTGATAAGCTGTGAGCAGTACAAGTATGTATCTAATATATTTGTTGTGTTCTTAGGTAGCATGACTTTTTAAAACAAAAACAATTTTCTTAACAAATATATGTCTTAGTTAATAATTTATATATACATGAAGGTAGATCTACTAACTATTATACTTGTCAAATATCGTTCTTTTTATGAAAGCAGATGTAATTACTGTTATACTTGTCAAATATCGTTCTTCCTATGAAAGCAGATGTAACTTTTCTAGTTGTCAGAAAAGGTTCTTCCTATAACATTTTTGGTATGCTAGGGTAGGCCTATATGTAGCTTCAAAAACTTTTAGAGACTTAATTTGTTTTTTCCCAAAAACATATAAATGTGACATTGGCCCCTTTTCTACCAAGGCACACATATAATATTGTTCCACTATTCATGTATTATTATTAATATTGAGCTTTAATGCTTTAATGGTACAAAGTATTGGTTCTATACTTGACCAAATTAAAAAAAATCTTGATTTATTACATTTAACAATATAGCTGGAATATAAACTATTGAGCTAATATACAGAAATTAGCACAATTCTACAATATATTTTACAAAGCAAAAACAAAATATTGAAATCAAAATATGCTGATTAGGCCTTCATGACATATTTTTAGACAATATCTGATTTTCTTTTAACAGATTTCAATAGAACTGGAAATCACATATTTTTCCTTAAAACATTTTTAGTAGGTATATAAATAGTTTGCAGCTGCACTCCATATTTCACATAACAGATGTTCCAACATTTGACACACACAAATTAACTAAGTTTAGTGCTAAAAAAATAGGGCACTAAGCCACACTTAAATGGCCATATTTCTACTAGTGTTTCCAGCCAAATTGTTGAAATTGCAATAAAAGTCTAAACAAGATATTCAAAATTTAGTTAAGACTTTATCATCGGTACTTTTATGTTACTCATCTATTAAGAGGAGTAGAAACTGTACACTCTCTCCCCCTCCCACCCCCTTTAAGATAGTTAAGGTTATATATTTATTTTTATTATTAAAACTTGTAGGTAGTTTAAAAATCAAAACAAGACTAATTTTTGTCTTTGTAGGGAAAGCAGACACTTTGGTTCTTTCAGAAATTTAACAATCCTGATAAAAAGTGTTTAGCTCTGTTTTTTTGGTGGTACATTGGCAACACTGAAAAACATAGGTAATTTGTTATATTAAATTCATAAAATACAAGAATTTGTAGACTGTCTAGTTTTGGTACTATAAAGTGCTTTTTAAAAGCTGAATATATTTGTATTTAAATATTAAGCTAAGATGATTTTATTTATTAATGCACACCACACAAAAGGTGTACTATTAACTATGCCATTGCTAATAAATGTAATATATTGTAATATTTCTTGTATTAATATGTATCAATCTCAAATACACACGTTTTTGAATTTGTTATAACTTATCCACATAGAAATGAAACAAAGCCCCATTGTGAATATTTGTTTGTGCCAAGAAATTTTTTAATATGTAATGATACTTGTCAGTCCCAAGAAATAATTAAACAACCATATATTTTGGTATTTACTCTTGAGGAAATTAAGTATATATGACTTATTATTTTAAATATATAACTCTCAATTATTCTAAAATAAATAAATATATTTAACCAAAGTTTTGGTGAGACTTTTCTATTTGGTATTTGAATTAAATTGCTTCACATTTTAAAATTATTTTTCTAAGATTCATGAGGTCTATTAAATGCATACAACATATTATAAACAGCAAAAATTAAGATAATTAATCAGAACTATTTATAAGCTAAAGGAATACACCTTTAGAAGAAAGAAAGGTTTTAGAAACCATTATTATACTTTTGGTGTTATTTGAAATATAAAGTATAATTATATATATATATATATATAAAATCTCTAAGTTTAATTTATTAAAAATTGTTAAACTAGTTTTTTTTTATATGTATGTATGTATGTATGTATGTATGTATGTATGTATGTATGTATGTATGTATGTATGTATGTATGTATGTATTTATGTATGTATGNTTTTTTTATATGTATGTATGTATGTATGTATGTATGTATGTATGTATGTATGTATGTATGTATGTATGTATGTATGTATGTATTTATGTATGTATGCAAATACATTTTCTTTGGCATTTATGTTGATGAGTTCAAAATCATAAAGGAAACCACAGTGCCAAACCTATATGGGTATGTGTATGTGTGAATATTTTGGAATTTTTAATTCCACCAAAAGTATTATTATTATTATTATTATTATTATTATTAAGATAGGGCCATAGTGTAATGTACCAAGACACTGGCACAGCCAGGATTCGTTTATGGGTGGGGTTTAGTGTCACTGACCAACTAAGTGGGGTCCATTGGTTTTTCCCACAGGAAAATTCGAAAATTTAAGTACTGAAAAATGCAAATGTATAAAAAGAAATACAATCATATACAAAATAATTTAAAATTTATAAAAATGGTAATAATTCTGTAATTATTATGACTATTGTAACGTCCCTATCCTACTTTTGTCAAAATTGTGTAAGGTCACTGGTTTTATCTGGGTGCCCAGTAGCCAGCCCTACTACAGCACTACCACGACACCGTAGGGGCTTACATGGTTAGGATGGACCCCGAGTGGTAGGGGTTGGGATGGATGGTTCATGGGGAGTGAGACTTGCGAGTTAGTCCAATAATATATATTTATTAATCTAGTCAGATGCTAAACTACTACATGAGTAACTGGGTAGCTCTCCCGTGACGAGGGTGCAGGCACGATTATGGTCTCGCAACCTTTCTGTAGACCCGCGATCGACCCTCTGGCGGGGTGAACCACCAGATCACTTTTTATATCATTTCTTCAGTCGTGCATGATACCGCCACACATGTACTCACATGGCTTCCAAGATTCAACAACCGTGTGTTATTCTTACACACAAACTTGCTGAGCTCAATTTTCACCATCCAGGAAGGTCCATCGGTCGTACCGTGCTCGCTCGTCAACAGGATGCAAGCTATATGATCTATATGCCATTCTCAGCAGGATGGCAACCCAATACTCTTGACTTCCAAGGAAATGTGCAAGCGTGGATAACCTCCTGCCGGAATAAGCCTTAAAATAATTATGCTCTTACATTACACCCCCCTCCGAAAAATAAGTGGAACATTTATGAGACACTTATTTGACCTAGGTGGTTATTACCCTTAACACTAGTTACTAGATAAGTCTAGCAAGGTAACAACAATAGATTGTGCCTTCATAGGTATTGGGGTTACAATGTTAGGAGCAGGTCTACTAAAACATTTAACTAATGACCCATTAAAACTAAAGACTACTACAGCTACAATAACAAACAATACCAAAGGGATGATAGTTGAGCCTAAAACTATAGACAAGGACTTAGGGTGGTCCTTTAATCTATGGGCCTTAATTTTCTTTACTACTCATTTAACAGTTACTAGCATTTAATATAACACATTCTCAAGTTTCAAAGTATATGGAGGCATACTGTCAAAAGTAGTCCTGCATATAAATGTTACCTCAAGGGGATTATTTACTGAAAAAATCCAATCATTTGTACTTGTACGATGTAAAAGAGGTTTCAACAAATCTTGAACTGTTTTTGGACAGTTTAAACTGGAACTTCTGTTCAAAAATAGATCTAGCTCACAACTACTAATAGTCCAATCAACAAATTAAAAATAGCGGAAATAATTCGTGTAGTCGCAAATTTGTGTACAGTGGTAGGGGGGGAGTACCTGACCGGGGGGGGGGGGGAAGCGTTAAAGGGTCATTCTCCC
>CABFVZ010003219.1:0-39115 GCA_902151445.1 Timema monikensis | reverse complement strand
GAGCGTTTAAAGGTCATTCTTCCACGTTATTCTCGTATAACTTGAAAACCGTGACCTCTAACGAAAAGGTGTTCATGTACAAAATCAAACTACATTAAATTCTCTAAAAAAAGATCCTATTCATTTTTTCTTTAGGATGAATTGTTTATGATATGCAGGGAATGGAAAAATCGCGGATTATTAAAAATAGTGTTTTAATGGTATACAATTAATGTTTAATTTTAAATGAACTTAGAACAGAACAACTACATTACTTATTAAAAACAAACCTCTTATCTTGAATGTGTAAATCTCAAAAATCAACAATTGAATCATCATCATTATCATCATCATCATCTTGAAGAACGAGTAACGGTGGACCATTCTTACATGTACCATGGCACGTGCCGCACATCATGGAGCATGGAATGCCGGCTTTTCGGCATCCACATCGTCCCCCACACCCAGTAGAACATCGGCAAAAGATGTTGTTCAGTATCGCTTCAGGTTCTCCTGAGTCTTTGGTTGTTACAGGGGTGAGCGATCCATCCTCCCCTCGGTTCCATCCCCACTCGGTCGGGGATAGGGGGTTGTTGAGCCATTGCGGTATCAGTAAGTAAGTAACAACAAATAGTGTTGTAAAAATCATTAAATAAAAACAGTAATTTAATAAAATTAATATAACTTACCTGTAAATAAACTCTAAAAGTCTGTTGCTGCGCAGCTCCTGTGGTTGGTGGCAGTGAGGCGAGGTCTGGTTTTGGCTTCGTTGATGCGTTTAGGAATGCAGCATACCGGCGTTGATTCAGGTCTTGCTGATCTGCATTCGCTTGGTACATTTCTAAAAACAACTTCTCACTAGCCTGTGCGACCTTGTCTGCTGGTGTCAAGGGGTTAGTAAAAATGTCTGATACTTTCTTCATTTGCCTAGGAATCTTGCTGAACAGCTTAACCATTCCTCCTTTACTCTTGTTGTAAATGGTGGAGGTGGTGTCACACCCACTAAAGGCATGGAGAAGGAGGATGGTTTCAGCAAAAGGAAGTTGTTGGAGTTTGTTTGATGAAAACAATTTGGATTCCACCTTTCCCCTGCCCGGCTTCATGAAGTATACGTTACTCCTTGGTCGTGCAAAAGCAATGAGTAAATAATCAAGTCAACATCTTCCCCTATTATTGTGACAGTGGGATGGGCAGCTTTCTATAACCCACATCTCACCATAGTGTCATCAGCATCCCCTGTAGCAACTACTGTTTCTATTCCCCTCGCTGCCATTTTGTCACTGAGGAGTTGAATAAGCCTGGTTTTGTTATTCTCGTTTGCGAGAAAATGCTCCTGTTGAACAGTGACATTCATGCTTTCATTAAAATTAATGTAAACTGAAGTTCTTTTGAGGCCCCTTCTCTTCTGCTCATTTTGTACTGTTGACGTCGCCATATCCATCGAAAACCTCAGTACAGTTTTGACCATAATGTTTGAGTACATAGGCTATGTATTGATCGCAAGGTACAAAAATCTTAGTACCCATATTCCATTTCACGCGGTGAAGGAGGAAGCCTCCATCTAATACATTGATGCTCGTTCGTAGATCATGAGTTTCATAACTATCCTCTGGAAAAGCATCGTAGAGAGATGACTTTTTTCCTTTCCTCATTACCCCTTCATTAAAGAGAGCCAACGGGAATGGAGATAATTCATATTCCATAAGCTGTGCAACATCTTTATCACTATTTTTTGCATTGGCAGTTCTTTGGAAAATGTTCAGAGGGTCTACAGTCACTGTTTCACCGTTCACTTTTACGGCATTGCTCATACTAGCCAATGACAACACCACATTCTTCTTAGACTGTTTTATTTCACCAAAATTACAACCAACAAAACTTTGCATGGTTGCGGTACCAATTTTTAGGGCTCGGTGACTATTTATTTTTGAGTTTCCGATTATCCCTGTTGACAGAGACATAAGTGAATTTATTTTCGGAAAAAGAGGATGGTCATTGAACCATTCCTAAATCCTTGCCCGGTCTTGCCCATCCCTATTTTATCGTGATACCCGGAAATCAACATGCTGCTCCCCACTTGAAAAATCACTCCTCTATTGACGAGCAGATGGCGGTTGCTCCAGGGGACCCACCAACCTACTTCGTTAGAACAGAATCATTTATTCCTCTTCCTCGCGTCAGGCCACCTGAGCTTTTCATGGAGCGCATTAGAGTCTGCTCTATGGTATTTGTCTGACCAAAGCCCTGCCCAACGTGAAGCAGTTCGATTTATGGTGAAATAGCCCTTATCTGCAAAATCCTTGAACACATGTGAGTGGCTAGTTTTAAATAATTTCATGTCTTGAACGTAAAGATGGGCACATTTTGCATATTGAAAATGACCGCTTGAATGGAAGAATGGTATCATGTTCTGAACACAAGCTGAGTGGCCATTCCAATCACCACGGCGCTCAGAATCTATGAACTTCTTCATCAATGAAACCATTTTAAAATATTACACCCCTCCCTTTGCATATACCCAGCACACAATTTATTCCTTAATACAGCACTACTGCACTTAAATGTTGTACAGACATTTAATATTCGCTCTGAACCCACTTCATTTATAATTAAACATTAATTTTATACCATTAAAGCACTATTTTTAATAATCCGGGATTTTTCCATCCCCTACATATCATAAACAATTCATCCTAGAGAAAAAATGAATAGGGTCTTTTCTTGTGGGGAATTTATTGTAGTTTAATTTTGTACATGAACACTTTTTCGTTAGAGGCCACGGTTTTCGAGTTATACGAGAATAACGTGGAAGAATGACCTTTAAACGCTCCCCCACCCCCCGCTCAACCCCCACCGGTCAGGATTTTTAGTATGTTGTTCATACACCTTACCACTGTACAAAAATTTGCGACTACACGAATTATTTTCCCTATTCGACCTTTTTTGGTCTTCGTTGACTGGACTATACCAGTCGTGTCATACAGAACAAAATTTGAAGGACAAATTGTGACATGTGTTTTACACTTTGTTAAATCTTTGACGACGTTCACATTATTAAAGTATCGTCTATCTTGACTGATAAGCATATAATCATGTAACTTATACTGAACATACTTATTAATATTCTTCCAAAACACAGAGAGAATATAAATCTGATATAGCTCCAATTGACTATCTGTATTTGCTAGGGCCACACTAATAATTATTTGTAAAATATCATCGCTTACTATGAATTGTACAGTGGCCTGTCCATTATTGCGTCAACCACCTATTCCATCATAATTGGACAATCATATGTCACCACAACCAGAAAACGTGTCAAACAGATGCAGACTCCACCACAGGGGCTCAAGGCAATCATCTCAGTGTTAAATCACCACCCCTGATCCCCCATTACTAATTATTCTGGTAGATATTGCTTTATAGACGTCTCCTCTCTCTTATCGACACAGCTGCCTCCAACTTTCTTCAAGCTGACCATATCCCAACCCAGGATAAAACGCAGTTTTCTTTTTCGCCATCTAGCTTGGTCTACTTAACCAAAGAGGGAAGTACCCTTCCGATTGGTGATGGAGTATACCTCCCTATCACCATATAATCCATACTAATTCCTTTTACCTGTCTTTTTGCCTGCGACTTCACGTAACCATTGACCCTTTGCCAGTCATGGCTAACTGAACAAAAATGCTTACTCGTCTATGAGTTTCTATATCTAAAATTTGGATCCAATGGACGGCACTTCTTATGATGGACAGAACGACACAAAAAAGAAAGCCCACTTATTGCCTTATCCGATACTTAACATAACGCTCAAACCCACTGCGCAGATAGGTGATTAGACCTTCTCAATACTTACCGAGTGCTCTTCTCATCTCAAAGGTCTCTCCAACAAGCCCGGACTGTGACTCAAAACATACCCCTAGAATCTCCAAAAAAACCCATAATACTGACAAGTTCATCTCCATTCTGTTTCAAAAACTTCTACTGTCTTGAATACACCAAAAGGCAATTCTCAATTGTTTACCGTGATGCCACTTGGAAGTAAAAATTCTCCGAGCACTTTCAAAGATCTGTGCGCCAACAGGTTCTGCAAGACTACATAAGAAATTTTTGCTACACCTGCCTAGACGGCATTATAATTTATTAAACCATTAAGGAAGATCATTTAATCCATCTTTAGAAAAGAGTGGAACGCTTCGATATATGGACTCTCCTACACCCTACACAAGCGCCACTTTGGGAAAACCACCCTTAAATATTTAGGACATCTGATCCCGGCGAATGGAAACGCACCTCATAGGCATGCGCTCGGAGCCATTATGCCAATTCTATAACCAGTCTCCCCCCTCCACTACCTCACTTGTCGAACGTGCACTCACAAGTTATGTGTTTATTTTCTGCTTAAACAGAGACTGTCTACAATAAAATGTCGGTAAACGTAATTTCAACTAATATGACTCCATAATCAAAGTCATATTAAAGTTTACAAACACGAGTTAAATAGAATTAAATTAATTTATGAAAAATATATTAATTATGACTGTCATTAAATAATTTAAAATGTAATGCCTTTTACTATACATTTTCACAAACTTTTATCCTTGACCAAACAACTAGTTACTTGAGTTGAATAGAGTAGTGTAACTATATTAATTGTTTCTAACTGGCTGAGCACAAGCTAACGCAGCTATATAATTGCAAGAGATGGATAGTGTTCATCTCCTTCCGACAAGCGATTACAACAATTCCGTCATGCGACTTGCGCTTGCGTATGCAATCTTACTAATGCAAGTCCGACAAGCGGGGACGACTTGTTGTAGACTGGGCTTTACAAGACACACACATATACGAGCTACATACATCTCAGGTAGCTCCTACCTAAGATGTCCGAACTCCCTGTACCCTTGAACAAGCTTCTGAAGTCTAAATAACATAGGAAATGCACCGTGCAAAGAGAAGACGTGTCCCAAAGACTAAAGACAGCGTTGCAGCACAACCTCCAACATGTCAACTAAAAATTGAGACAAGACCAATTCTTAATACTACAGGTAGATGCCAGTGTGATTGGTCTTAAGGCAATTCTGCACTAAAACAATCCAGCTAGAGGATCTCATGTTATTAGCAACGCTATGGGAGAACTTGAAACAACCCAACAAAGTTATTATAGTAACCAGCAAGTCGTGTTCTTGGCCGTAGTATGGGCCATCAAAGGATACCGACTCTATCTAGAAGACAAGCCCTCTACCATGAGCACGGTCAGCTTAGCTAAATCATATACCAAGTATTTCTTAATGGCCCAACTCCATGCGGGATCTTTGTTGACCTCAAGAAGAAGCGTGTCTCAACCAGTTGACGAATTGAATTACAGTCAACTCTCGATTCTATGACCCCGGGAATAGCGTCCCTCTCGAAGTAACGACCCTTTTTTTGGGGAACCGTGAAAAATGTGGTAAAAAAGGTTGAAAAGTTTAAGGAAATCGGCTGTAAAATGGGTTTGTTGCATTTATTTAGGTCACTGCGTTGCCATTATCTTTGTGAGAGCTGTATTACTAGTAACTGGGGTGGGTCAGGTATAAAAATATACACCACCTCATCAATGCCAGCCAATGGCACTTGACTCTGTCCACCCCCTCCCACAAGCAAGACAATGTATCCCCGCGCGCGACTGCCGCTACATCACGCGCCAGGCTTGCTTTTGCCATTGTTATTTCGATTCTCGATTTGGTTACTATTTTGGTTTGATTTTGTGAACAATTTTTGACGACCCATCCTATTGTTTAACATTGTTATTTTGATTTGGTTACGTTTTTGGTTGGATTTTGTGAACGATTTTTGATGACCCACGCTATTTGTTGTCTAAAAAATGCAATTTTTTCGTATGAAGGTCAAGGGTGGAACAAAATCTGTTAAAATTCCAATAACGACCCCTTCGAAATAGCGACCCTTTTTCAGGGAACCGTGAAAGGTCGTAGAATCGAGAGTTGACGTGAGTAAATGCAAGGTTAACATATTATTAGATTGTGGTTACTTGTAAGGTAGTGTATTTACAAACATGTTAAATCTTAAACATTAAAAAAGTGATTAATTTTTTTTATTTTAAATTTAAAAAAATGCTAGTATCCATAGAAGGAAGGGTGGTTTTCTTGTTTGGACACTTTAGCGTAACTTTTCTAAAAATTATGGTAATGTTTAGCTATAGCTCTAAATAAAATGTTTTGTTGAATATGTGAGTAAAAATTAATTTAAAATTATTTAGTTTCAATCTAATTTTAAAATCAAAGGATTAGAACTGATGTATTTGTTGTTGTTGTTGAAAGTGCTACCATAAAGTTTGTTGTAACGTATAAACAGATCGATGATTACTGTATTTGCGGAACTGTCTGCTAGATCTAATTTTTATGAAGATTATAAGATAAGACACACTTTTCTATCATTTCATTCACCCCATATTCATAATGTTAGTGACGCCACTGGAACTAATAACAGACCTAGTCCTTTTTAATGACTCATTCATAATAATACTAAGATAAACAAGATGCTAGGACTACTAACACTTTGGATGGGTACATTTTCGGCTTTGCTGATCCCGGAATTCTTAGATAAGTTGGCAGATACATTGTCCTCAAAGATAAATTGTTGAACAAAACTATTAAGTTAACGGTCTAAAATATTGTTTCTGTTTGTGTTTTACAGCTAGGCTCTGATAATTAACTAGCCAACCAGACTACTAGCATTTAAGTGGACAGATAAATAAATGATAACACACAATTTTATAATGATAAATATTCCAATGGTGCGATAAAAAGGAAAATCTATTATTCATAGCGGCTTCTGATAGAATAATATTCTTACATCCTGTAACTTGTCACAAAGAAAGCTGTCTCCATCCCGAAGCGTTGCCTATGCCTCTCTACGATTGGCTGGAACATTGAGCCAAAAGAAATATTGTTTAGGGGCGGACACCTTTCAAAGTGTAAATACTATTTTCTTAAGTCATTTAACCATAACTTCTAACAAGTTGATGTTCAAATAACTAGTGGCCGGCCACGTGGTAAGATACAGAGTTGGGGGGCTGTATCCTTCGTCTAGCAGGAAATTTTACAAGATTATCTTCCTGGTTTTATTATGGCAGGGCCTGAATTCTGATGACACGTTATCTTTTTTTTTGGTACATCACAAACAATGCTCATAAACTCTGTCCATAATCATGATCATGTTTATGGAAACATTATTTTATAGGCTATTTTTGGTCATTTTTTGTCACTTTTGGATTTTTAGGATATTTTAATTTTTGGTTTGCATCTTTTTTGGATTTATTATTAAGAATTTTGTAGTCATTTTTAGGCATTTATGTTGGATAAGTATATTTTTGAATACTATCGACGTTTTATAATGAATAAATAGTCTGAAAAGGGCTGTGTTGGGAGGATGTAGATATTAGTTTTGCCACAGATATTTGTAAATCATTATTGTATTTATCAGAATGCAAGAGTTTAGTTAAAGTTGTTTCATTCCTTATACAATTATTTAGCTTCCATGTATAAAATGTATGTTTTATTTAATCCTGTGCATTCTTTATAAGTTTTTGTTCATTTTGAGTGTAGGTCATTTTTTGTAAATTAATCCTTTCTCACAACTTTTAGGTGATTTTTTAAGAATATCATATACATAAGTCCAAGCCCTGCTTATAAGATGAGGGAAATATTGTAATCAAACAGGGGGAGTATAATCAGAGTTTATATGTCCTTACAAGTTATTAAAGTAGAATACACTACATATGTTTTACGCGTTTGTTATGTTTACCAAGCGTTATGTGAAAGTAGTTTTGTTTGATTAAATATTAATAATGACAATTCTTAATGTGTTAGCAAGTCGAGACTGTGCAGTGAAGATTTACAAGGCTGGTAAAGTGTGTTGGTAAAGCTGTTCGACTCTGATATTATTGAAACCATGTCGGTGAAGTTTAATAATATATATTTTATGTTTAGGAAACCGGCAGTAGGCCTACTAAGGAACAACGGCCATATATAAGAAAGAGTGCCAAAACACATGTCGTGGATTAAAGCGGTTGGTCTTAGAAACGATAAGAAATTCTTCATTTTTCTCCCTTTGCAATAAAAAGGACTGATTCTATTGAATGATTTACTGTATCAACAATGGCGGCTCATATTGTAAAAACTAGGATGGTCATAAAAACTCAATTAAGGATATTTTATTACTAGTAAATACGTAGGTTAATTAGGTCAAGACCTAACCAGTATATACCATACTATTGCATTTTTCCAACACATTACAAACAGTTATAATCTATAATATTGATAACATAACATGCTACAAATTTTAAATACATTTTTTACAAACCCCTACCTACATACACACACAAAAAAAAAATACTGTTTCAATCTGCTTGATACAGCAAACTGATAGTTTACTTTGAGAAAAATATATTTTTCTTTATACACGGCTACTCAGATCTCCTGGTAAACAATTAGACTGGTTTTAAGGGATTACAAGACAAGTTTTTCCACGTAATGAACATAGGGTGGCTTCGTAATGTCAAAGTTGACTCTGTATGCACCTGTGGCGTAAGCAACACAAGCAACACACCATAGGCAACATAGGCATCTTTACCACTCCCTTCCCTGACAGACACGATAGTTGGATACCTTCCTTATGGAGACCTGTTGTCAGACAATTCTATTTCTGTTACTAGTCATAATTTGTTATGGGCTGGATATTGATGAGTTGCCTGCCTCCCAGGTGTATACAGTTTGTGTCATATCGCTGTCATTTGGAAGTGTACTCGCATTTGCGTGAAAGGGGAGCGGAAAATCTTTTGTAAAAACCACCCTCAGTACACCCGACCGAGATTTGAAACACGATTTTCTGTCATCGTCAGTTTAGTCTACTGCAAGAGTAGCGCGTTTGACCAATCAGGACACCGAAGCGGGTTAAATTAATATAGGTTGCAGTTGTTTTAACTGAAAATAAATGGTTCAGTAATAGGATAATAAATCTATATATTTACAAGGTGAACCAACAGTGCATGTATTTTAAAATTCATATATCTAAAAATTACAATAAAAATTAACACATTTAATTTATTAAAAATAAGCTACCCGGATGAAGTTATAGTGGTCATTTTTAAACATTTATTTAGATTAAGGGTTAAAATTTTTCATTGGAGATAATTATCGTCAACCATATTGGATAACCTATTTACTTTATCTTAACCCCTCGAAGAGAGTAAGTATTATGATCTTTAAAAAAATCGACTTCAAGATTTTGATGGATGTTGACATTTCATGACTTTCTGAACCTTAAAAATTAGTTATATGTGTCTTTATCTTAGCCTAGAGCTCAACCATTTTACTGAACGGACTATAACTTGGTATCCAGCGTGAAAACACGGGGTTTTCTCAAGGTCAAGTAACGAAGAAAAACCACATCACCCGTCGCTATAGCGTTAAATTTGTTTCATAACGTTTGACTTGTCTATTGTCTTACACTGTTACCAATTGCTATACCTAGCTTTTTCCGTCATTAGTAACAATTTTTCGCGTACCCCCAAACGTCTTGGAGCGTACCCCACATTTCGAAAGGCTGGCTAAGTACATTTAAAACCTTTACACATTTTGAACTCATTTTGTACATTCATTTACTTATAATAATTAAATGTTTATTTTATGTGTGTTTGAGACTTTTTCTCAAATTTAATCTTATAATAGCTATGTTGAAAATTTGAGGATGGCTAAGTGTTATCAAACTTGATCGGTGAGCCAAGCTATTCCCTGAGAGATAAGATTTTGTTCGCATTCAGGATGGGTGCATTGGGTATTTTATTTATTAATGCTATTATACTAATCGTGATGCTGTATGAGCCCGTCACACCCCACGGTTAACACCAAACATAGGTTTATAATAAACCTCGAATCAGATGTTGCACCTTGCTTCGGTTTTTCTGTATTCTACCTTAGAAAATAGGGGAATTGGGGCCGGTGAAATTGTTTTACCATATTTTAAAAATTACTAAAGCAAAAAATATATTTAAAAAAAACCTAAATTCAATAATATCAGATGAATATTGAATAAAATCGCACTTCGGTACGTTTTCTAGTTCAAGCGTAATCGTATATCTAAATATAAATGATAGAAATAGCTAAACATTAAAAAATAGAATAAAAAGTTTATAGTTATAAGATTTTGGGAATAAATTACTGAATAAAATATATTTTTAGATCAGTTACTATTCCAAATATTCAGTGTAGTTTTGTAATAATACCTGTATAGAGAGTATATAGGCTGATTAGAGCCCATGGCTATTGAATCTATAGTTGACTTAAGGTTGTTTATATACTATTATTATTATTATTATTGTTATTATCACCGCGTCTTACTACCCGTTCGGGTTATACGCACTTACGCTAATGTGTAATGGTAGGGTGATTGTGAGATGAAATGGAGGACCTACAGTTTAACGTTGGACCCGAACCACGGTGGAGGCCTGGCATTCCACACATTCACAAGATGTCTTGTCAGAGGTGAAGGAAGGGTTTGGTAATCAGATAAATCTGTGCCGGGACCGAGGATTGAACCCCGAATCCCCAGCTCAGAAGTCTGACACCTTACCCCTAGTCCACCAGGTCAACCGTTTATATACTATAGGCTCATATATATATATATTATATGAAAAAATATTAGATAAATAGTACATATAGACACGGTGGTAACTATTCTCTCATGTTTTAAGGTGGAGTCTGTGATGGACGTGCGGAAATCGTCAAATACATATTATCGATCAATTAATATCCCACGATATCAGATAACGCAACCAATTTTGAAGCAGGAGGGTTTTATGTTGCCAATAATACAATGACAACTGTACAAGTACTCATATCATTCACTTGATAAAAACCCAACTGATTTACTTAATAACCTTGAAGAAAACAAATCTAATTTCAAGATTTCTTTATTTCAAGTTTCTCTTAAAGCCCAGCCATCAACAAACTGAGCAAAAACTAGTGGAACTCCATTCTCCAAGTTTCTTTGGAGCATTGCTCTGTTTGAAATGTTGTCAGAAGTATTTATGGGCTCAGTGGAGTGGAACAACTAGGGCATTTCTGGAGTTTAGTGACATCCGCGCTCAAGTCAACAACCATTCGCATTGAACCGATACGGAACATTTGCTTCGTTTTTCCTACATTACTTTCCATCATTTTAGTACAACTACTTTCAGTGCAATTGTTTTGCTCTCAAATCTTTATAAAGAGACTAAAAAATGAACAACTTTGGTCAGTTTAGATTTGGTCACTTACCAATGTGTAAGAAGTTGTGTGTGACTTTACCAACAGGTGTTATTAGTACCAAAGTATTAAAAGTGTTATAATATAGGTTTATTGTGCTCAAACTTAAATAAATTTAAATAAATACAAAAATACATAGCAACCAGTTTACATGTGAACTAAGCGTGGTTATTAAATATACTATTATTTAATTTTCATGGAAATGAGTACATAATAATATTATTTACACTTCCTCTGATATAATTTGTGGTATTTCATAAACTTTACAAGGATGTTTTATCTAGTGCGTGTACAAAAACAAAGTGATGTGTCGTTATAATGTATTAATGCTTAGATAATTAAAATTATTTTAATAAACAAAAATCAAAATGCTCAGTGGAAATAATAAACCTAATAACTTTGAAATAAAAAATACAATCTCAATAATATGGACTGCGATATGGTTACTAGCGTTATGTTCTATTGGCTGCTCGGAAATAAGTGACGATGATGATGATGATGCCAGAGTGTTTCTAATTAACGATGGAAATACACCAATTGGTGACCACGAGATTCCAAAACAATATATCCCAACGAGTCCTGTTTATAAAAGTCCAGGAAATTGGGCTACTCCAGCACCGGACTCCGGTGTGGATTTAGGATTCATTCCCGTCAAAATGTACGCTCAAGTACGACGAAGCAGCACAGTGAAACATCTTCCAAGAAGCGATGCAATCGCTTCAGCGACAACAGCCGAAGAGATCGCGAACGCACCTCGATTACGGGAAGTGGTTTCGTCCAAGAAGATAAGTGAAGTCTACTCAGAAGAAGGTTATGAAGATTCTGCTTACGATCATGCTGGCTTTGAAAAGAACGCAGAAAACGATGAAGGGTATGAACAACACGAGGGCAGTAGGTCCAAAACCAAACCAAATGTTTCCAAATACAATGCACATGATTCAGAATCACAAGGAAGCAATGTATATAAAGAGAAAGTAGGTAAAAAGGGAGAGAGTGTAAAGAAGGAACCTGATAGTTCTGTTGGACCACGCATTAGGCATAAATTGATGAAAAAAGAAATGCATAAAGTGACTGTAGAAAACCAAGAAAATAATGGGAAACCTGTAACCATTCAAGCCACGTTATATCATACAATTAATCATCCTGAATCTACATCAAAAAAACCAATAATTCATAAACCCGACAAAGATGTTGCTAAACAAGTGTTAGATGATAAAAACAAGCGAAATAATATTAGACTGACTAGTTTTTTAAAAGAAAACAGTGAAAATATTGAGAGATCATCAACGAATATTGTAGCGCCCACAACTTATTTAGTTCCTCCACCTGTAACACAAACCGATATATATTCATTAAATAATCGAGTCAACCATCCTAAAAGCTTCATGTATTATAATACGAATCCAACTTCAATATCCCAAAATGACAAAATTAAATCATCGATTGTTTCAATGGATCCTTATAATGGATTCTACGCTCCTAATGTAGGGACATCTTTAGGCCCAAAATACTTTAGTACTGGTGAGACAAACATGTTTAAGAATCCCCCTTTAATGCAAAGGCATTTAATACAGCCTATGCATTTGAACCAATACAAAGATAGCCCTATACCCTCGTTTGTTGTACAACAAAAAATTCCAGCTAGAGTTATAGATACTAAAAACGCTGCATTAGTTTTCAATGCTAGGCCTGATGTAAAAGAGGAATTTTCAGATAGCCTGAAACAGCATATTAACACGAAGTCTCAACCAACTTACAATAATCAATTTAACGGGGACACGTTAAATTACAAACAAAATCCTAATATAATTTTTGAGAACTTTGACTCAACAACTACAGACAAAGATGACAAAGATGACAAAAAAGAAAAGGTAAATCGTGATATTGACCATTTAACAAAACTTGACCTAGTTTCTCAATCGCCAGAAGAATACATTGCACAATTAACAATGGCATATTTTACCAACAATTACATAAAAAACCTTAATCTCAAATCTAAGTTCACAGATAAAGATGACAAACCTCCCATTAATACTGGATTGTCAAAAATATCAAAAACATCTAATGAGGTACCACAACATGAGAAAGCTGCATATTTTACTCGAAATCCTAAGAACGACAGTTCAAAAACAGAACCTGAAAATGTCATACCAACTCAAATAATAATGAAACGAATGTATAATACTGGATATGACAACTCTGAAAAACTTGAAGAAAATCTCCCTAGAGAGGAAACCAGCTACTTTCCTATAAAAAACAGAGTTACTAAACCAAATAATGACATTCACACAGACATTATAAATACTGATACAGATATTTTAAAAAATAATTCAGAATATTTAGAAAAGGACACTTCCGATGGTATTCATGTTTCAAATGATAGCCTAAATAAAGAAAACATAACTAACATTGATTTAAATTTAACAGAAAGGAAATTCATAATAAACAACATAAATAATTCATTTAACAAAATAAGAAACGCACGAAAGACTAGCGATAGTGAATATGGTAGCCCCAACTATTTGTCTGGTGATGACGAAGAAAATAATTTGGAAGAGAAAGAAAAAGAATTAGAAAAATTAAAAGAAATAGAATTAAAAGAAAAAGAAAGGGAATGGAAAGAAGCAATACGTCTCTCTAAACAAGGAAATCCAACACCTAGACCTTATGATGAAAATAAATATCCGTTTTACAGTGTTGTACCGTCAAACACTATATCAGCACATACTCCTCTTCGATACGCCACTAACCCAGATAGAATACCCTTGAAAACAGAAGGGGGTATGGAATTCTATGAGTCAAGAGACAATGTTCATTGTTCTGAAGTGACACCGCCACGCAATGTCGTTCCAAAGAGAAAAGGGCCGGGCGAGTGGAATAGTAAACCTAAAGCACGTCTCCCCCGTTTGAAAGGGTTAGGTGATAAAATAGATTGTTTCCGAACAAAGTATTTTGGGGATGAGCCACTGGATAGTCCATTTTTCAAAGAACAAGTTGCTACTGATATTTTACAAAAAACTGTGGGCCTGCCCGATGGCACTATGGGATTCTACAACGAAATATTAGGACATATTAAATCTATTAAACATATGAATAATCTTCCTGCACAGTTAGAAGGGGATGAGTCAATATATTTACAAGTAGCAGAAGAAAGTCAAAATAAACCCGAACGAATAAGTAATACTTTTGCCAGCAATAAGAAAAACCCAAATTTAAAAAAACCCATTGAAATAGGAGATTTACGTAAAAAAGTAAAACAACATAGGAATAGCAATGACAAACATCAAAAGCGTATTAAAGAAAGCTATACTCAACGTCCTTATTTTATTTTGAATGGTTCAAATAATAATGATATAACCATAGCGAGCCCTAGCCTATACGCATCCATAGAAAATACTAAAACATTAGCACAAAAGCTCAACTATTCTAGGAATCTGAAAGTAAATGGTATTCCAGAACAAAGAGAAAAAGTACCTGAAACACAGTCCAAAAAGTATAGTCCTATTATTTTGTATACGCCACAGACTATATCACCTTTCTCCTTTTACACACAGAATCCAGAACATACAAATAGTCAAAATCTTATTATTATTGGCATGACACCGCCAAAACAACCTAAACTCAATCGTTATAGCAATGAATATACATATGCAGAACAAATTCCTACTCATAGGATGGCAGTAAATAATAATTTTCAGCCTCATATTTCATATTATTTGAAACGAAAAAAAGATAGAAAATACTATGACAATATTGAAGGGATGATGCCGCCTTTACCTCCTATTATTAGGTTGGAGAAAATACCCAATTCAAATACAGTATCAACATTATATAAAGATTCAGGCTCAAAAAATGGTCAAAATGGCTTTGAGGACACAATGGCAAGTGAGACAAACAAAGAAATGTTGTTACAAGATAGTTCCTCTTCAAAGGTTGTAGTCAGTTTTAATGAAGAGCCTAGTATTTCCAGACCTTCTTTTACTAGTAGAATTATTTATCAACTCATGGATGAGAGTAAGACAAAGCGTAAACGTAGATCACTTAATGAAGAAATGCCGAGAATGTATAAAAAAGTTGTATCACGCAGAATAAGAAAGATATTTCAAGAAAATGAAAAAAACACTTTTCCAAAAAATAGTAACGAATTTAAGCCAACAAACCCGGAAAATGATTTTGAATCTTTTACTAAGCCATCGATGAAAGATTTACAAAATAAACACAAACGCACGCCCCAAAGTCGCAAAAGTCAAATAGTAAAAGCTAATAAAAATAAAATAGATAGTTTTGAAAAGGATGACCGTGACAATAAAAAGCTCTCGAAGGTAAATAATACCAACATTACAACAAAACGTGCTAACTTTCGTAAAGAAGGTAGTTTTAAACTCAAGGTCAAGGAGCCTCTTAATAAGAGTACTGAAAGTATTTCACTAAAACAAGTTCTTGATCAAGGTGTTCCTTTTCGAGAAAAATATAGTAGGCAAGATAAAACCAGCAATAGAGATGAAAATAAAAACGAAGATGAGCAAATACCACCATCAGATACACATCTTAAGAAGACATCAACATATTTAAGTAAATTGAAAACAAACGAAAATAAAGAAAAAGAAAATTCATATCCAAACACTTATTACGATGATGATATTTACGATTACTACGAAACTTCTTCAATGCCTTCCTTGGATCTCTATGATTATGAATCAGCACCTCAAGAGACGCACTTACACGAGAGCCGAACATACATTGATGGAAGGAATTCCACTGAAGGTAGCATAATACATACCCCGTTAAAGACTGGAAAAAATAAATATATCACAGAATATGATTTCATAGATGATAAGGATTATACTCCACAGCTTCAGTCGAAAGAATCGACTCTATCAGCAGAAGAAATAAATAGAATCTTGGGTGGCTTTATAAGTAGGCATAAACCAACATACAGCAGCCGTTATAATTCCGAGAACCTATCAATTCTATCTCACACATCAAAAGTACCCATAGCGGTTGAAAAACATGAAACATTTAAAGATGCTTCCAAAGTTAATACTTCAAATTTATCTAAAAACGATGGAATAAATAACAAGACCAAAATAATTAATACACAACTAGAGGGGATGCCAATTAGAAAATCAAAGCCAAATTCATTTGTAAACTCAAAGAAAATTGAAGACATTTTTATAAATACTTCAACAATAGCTCCAAATTCAAAGAATCGTCGTCGAAAACCAACAGAAAAATATTCTAGTTCAGTTTTAACTAGAACAGACTCACCAACGAATGAATCAAAAATAACAAAAAGTAGAAATTCACAGAAACGTATGCCACAACAAATTAAAAGTGACAGTAGACGTATTGACAAAAATAAAAATATTTTTGATGTGAACGAGAAAAAAGAATCAGTTGAAGTCCATACAAAGATTAGACAAAAAATCAATCATACCAAAGAAAGAAAAATTAATATTAGAGAACGGAATCAAATGCCAACAACTACTAATACAAATAAGGAGCTCACAACCGAAAGGACACTACTGGAAATTAAGGGGAAGAGCATAATTAAATATAATGAAGATAAAGAAGGAAAAGACAGTGAAGTGATAAAAACAAGTACTGAAGATGTTCAAAATATAAGTAAAACCAAAATGGCAAAATTAAATGGTAGAGAAAGACCTGCACAGGAGCGAAAGTCACATGAAAAAATTGGGCACAAAACATCAACAGAAATCCCCTTAGGAGGTTATCATATTTCTCCAAGACGCGTTGCAGTAGCACACCGAACAGTTACCAAAGAAGAGTTTTTTACAAGAACTTACATACCCGAAGAAGATTTAGTAGATCAACTAGCCAGAGAATCCGAAGAGGAAGGTGAAAATATGTTTCTAAAATCAGAAGAAAGAGCAAAAAAATCAACATCTGAATATGATGAAGGCAGCGAAGAAGAATATCTTCCATACGAATCGTACAGTTATGGATTGGAACATAGAGATTCCGTTGACGAACCTCACTATGATAAACTATGGCAGGAAATAAATAACACACATAGTAGTGGAGCAGAGAAAGACTTAGAATTGATTTTACCTGTGAAAACAGTATCCAGAATGGACAACGGAAATATACAGGAAAGGTTTCATTTTCCATACGTTGACAAAAACGCATTTATTAAAAATAAAAATCGTAAAAACTCAGCTCCGAACAGCAAGAAGACTCAAAAGGAGAGATTCAACGAGACAAACAAGAAAGCTGTTCTCAATTCTAGTACAAAAGGATTTTCTATTCAGTCACCATCATCATCTTTGTCTCGTCAAATATCTGGCAATAATGCTGGTAAAGCATCATACAAAATAAATAATAATTCTAATTCAAAGGTTTTAAGTTATCTAGTAGATCATGAAACAGGGAAAGGAAAATGGGTGAGTTTAAATGATTTTGGTGAAACGACACAAACTCACTCTCAAAAAACACGAAAGTTAGGAAAGGATACTCACATCCAGCAATCACAAAATGATGACATGGCTAAAACTTCAAAAATTATTAACGATCGAACAAACGCAAGAGAAATAAATTCGAAAAATAATTATAAAAATGAGGAAATACTAGAAAAAAATGTACTAAACGAAAATAAAAGTGACACACCTAAACATAATGTAAATAGTGGTTCAAATAATGTGGACAAAAGGGCCAAAAAAGAAAGCTCAAAGTATATTAGACATAGAATTAATAAAATTAAAATACCGAAATTATGTAATGAAGGGGGCAAAAGTAATCAATGTGAACAAAATCCATCTAAACACAAATCTTCTCAAAGGAAAACTACACTCTATAAAAACAAAAGTGAGAAATTAAAAAAAAATGAAAAGTTAGATCACAATAAAGAAACCACAACAGAAAATCGGAATGGAATCAAGATAGATGAATTCCGTTTAGGAGACCAAATCCGACAAAAATATGACATTGATGTTTCTAGAATAGCTCGTAGACGTAAAATAGCCAAGGACAGAGATCGAAGTATTCAAGATAAATCTGTAGTAGACGATACAAACCGTGAAGAGATTGAATACAACGACGAAGATGAGAAATCGACGTCAAGAATCAATGGTAAAAAACATCTTGAAGAAAGTGAAACTGTTAAGTGATTTACAACCAAGACCATGAAAACATTTAACCCAAGAAAGTGAAGTGAAAATATGAGGGAGGAGGAACAGAAAGTTAATCCGAATATGGACATAGACGGAACTAAGAAAAGCTAGGCAAAAAATTGTTTATATAAAATATAAATTAAAGACTATATTATCAAATTTTATATTTTAAAAATAGATAAAGAATAATATAATCAAACTATTTGATTTATTTGTGAGTGACAGTTCTACTACTATGGATTGTAATATACAAGTGTGTGGTATATTAATGTCTTCCACATAAAAAAATAACTATGTAAAAAACTTCAAAACTTCAAATGGAAATAAATAGTAGTGAATCAGCAAATATTATATAAAATATATAATCCCGTAGTTCGAGATAAAAGAAATGTTATTGTAGCAGCGATTTTAAGGAATAATGTTTGACTTGTTGTGTATAAAAATAAATTGTTAGGTAATTAAATAAAGGCAAGTTACTCCGAAACAAACAATGAGTATTTAGTTTGATTAGTTGTTAAGTTCTTAATATACTATAAAGCTACTAAATGTTTGTGTTAAATAAAAATACAAGAGAAATATATACATGCATATATCACCATGATGAGTAATAAATAGTTGTAGAGACCGAAAATATAATAATCATATTAGATTATCTCCTACTTTTTGTCAGAAATATAAATATTAAAAAGTTTTTATTATACCAGATATTTACTTCCTCAGGCCTGGATCAGTTTTTAATTTAAGCCATATTTCCCACTACCGGCTGGCTAGTTCTGTCGTAGCTTCATATGTCCATAATATAACTTAAGACTAGGACAGGCACAACATCCAGTCTTCAACCGTTAATTTATCAATGTGAGAGGGTAAATGAACATTTTCATCAATGTTAAATTATCGGACATGCCGTGAATCAAACCCGGAATCTTTAACGCAGTAGGCAGAAACGCTACCGACTGAGCTAAGGTGTCATGATACCAGAAATTAAAACATTACCGCAAACTAATGATTGTGTGAATATTTAACCAAAGAACTAATTATAAATCACAATCTTTGAATAGTTTTAGTTTAACTAGTTTATATCTCTGATATCTTGTATAGTTATAAAAAAAATTATATGTAATAATTATAACAATAAGAGACCCCTTAATATAGGCCTACATTCGTAAGTAAAATGTATCCAAACTTTTATGCATACATATTATAAAGCTTGAAGCCAATAAAAACGTAAGTACGCTCAACTCTTATTGCCTTTTGTTTATTAATTGTTATATCATAAATCATAAAAGATAATTTTATATACCTTGTTTAAAACACATTTTTTAGGTATACCGTCTGCCTATATGTATGTACAGGATATAATATGTATATTTGCAATTTGGTGAATAAAGCGTTTAACTAATTTTCTAGATACATTGTATGTATGTAAGAGGGTTGACGTCTCGCCTGCTTTCAAGGAATGTAAAACTCAGAATATACAAAACAATAATTTTACCGGTTGTTCTCTCTCTATGGTTGTGAGACATGGTAGCTTACCTTACATGACGGAAACCGATTAAGGGTGTTGGGAAACGATATGCTTAGGAATATATTTGGTCCCAACAGGAATGAGGCTATTGGGGAATGGAAGAGGCTACATAATGATGATTTACATACCATGTACTCATAGCAATACAATGTTAGGATACTCAAGTCTTGTAGATTACGATGGGTAGGACATGCAGTGTGAATGGGAGATTCTATAACCTTGTTCAGGGTACTTACTGGCAAACACAATGGGAAGAGCCCATTAGGAAGACCTAGACGAAGATGGGAGTATTAACATTAGAATGGACCTGAAAGAGATAGTGTGTAATGAGGTAGACTGGATATATCTGGCTCAAGATAGGGATATGGTGTAACAAGGTGGACTGGATAGAACTTGTTCAAGATAGGGATAGGATGTAATGATATCGCCTGGATAAAACTGGATCAAGATAGAGAGAGATAGGTTGTAATAAGGTGGGCTGAATAAAGCTAGCTCAAGTTAGAGGATAGGGTGTAATGATGAGGTGGACTCGATGGAAATAGCTCAAGATAGGGATAGGGTGTAATGAGGTGGACTGGATAGAACTAGCTTAAGATAGGGATGGATAGGGTGTAATGAGGTGGACTGGATAGAACTGGCTCAAGATAGGGATAGGGTGTAATGAGGTGGACTGGATAGTACTATATCAAGTTAAGGATAGGGTGTAGTGAGGTTCACTGAATAGAGCTAAAACAAGATAAAGATAGGTGGCGTATTTTTGTAAGTGCGGCAGTGAGCTTTCGAGTCCTTCATGTCTTAGAGTAAGTAAATAGTCTTGAATAAGAGTGCATAAAGGCCGTTCACCGTAGGAATTGTTTTCTGAAAGGCCTTTTTCCCTACCAGAAATCTATTATGTAGTAGGATATTGGTAGGAAAAAAGACCTTTCAGAGAGCAATTCCTACCGTGAATGGAGTATAGATAGTGATCTTTCTTAATGGAATTAAAGTTGATATTTATTAAGAGATATTTCATAAAGTTACTATAAAATACATTATTCCATATTATTAGGAATAAAAAATAATATTTTATGGGAAAATAAAAATGACATTAATAATAAATGATATTTTTATTTTATGTGCCTTATTTGACCTACATAAATGATCAAATGGGCTAAGTTTAAGTCTTATATTTTCTGGTTTTCTGGTGTCGAATCCCTGTCGGGTGTAGTGAGGGTGGATTTTCCTAAATGGTTTCCCACTTTACTTTCACTCAAATTTGTGTGCATTTCCTCAAAATTAAACCTTACTTTTCTTTACCTCATTAGTGTAAATGAATGTGTAAATAACAGAATCAGTGCATTAATATAAGTAATGTATTTTCGTTGTATCATGTATTATTGCTTCATTCAAATTTTGAAGCTACGATGCATCTATGTGCAAAGTATACAACAAAGCCGAAAAATGCTATATGTTGCATTATATTGATGCTTATTATTATTATTATTATTATTATTATTATTATTAATTCCTTTAACTACAATGTGGAGCATGAGGCTGCAACAAAGATTTGCTACGCCTATTAATGCCAATGTTTATCTATACATTCAATAGAGTTATTTTAATTACATATTCATGTTTTACTGAAACTTTTGCTACACTAGTTGTTCTGTGAACAGTAGACCTCAATACCTACAATTTACTATTGCTAATATAATCTTAAGATTTCTATTTGGACTTATAGTGAAAATATATCCTGTAAGTTCTCTTTGGGTTTGAAGTTGAAATTTTTCCTTAGTGTTCAAGCTAGATAAAAAACAAATTAATACTAAATTCAATATTACGGTATATTAATAGAAAATATACATCATTTACGTGATTTAATACGTTAGTTTCACAATATGTCAAAAATTCAAGATATATGACCTAGGTATTGATCAATTCATAAGAATTATAAATTTATATCACTTGAGTTGAGCTATTAAATGAATAACTATTTGACCTTCCGCTATCATGAAACAGAAAACAAGATTGAAATAAAATGTACTTTACATACAACGTTTGACCTAGGTTCAAAGAATGTCCCTGTCAAATTTAGTTGAAATTGATTCACGCATTTTACAGTTATCGCGTGGCAAAAGTCTAGACAGACGGATGAAATGCCAAATGGTCACGTTAAAACCGAACCACTATTCTATCAGTAAACAACATTTGGTCATATGTATCGATTAAATCATATGAATGAGCAGTCACGTAAACTTCTACACACAGAGAAAATTCCTCATCTTTATAAAAAAACACAGTAGATAACTATATGGATCATTTCTTACGTTAAATGGGGAACAATCTTTTGGGGCGACCCTGGTGGTGTGAACTGTTAAACTTGTGCCAATTTCAAATTAACATGTATTTATTTGTTATTTATCTTGTAAATAAATAAGTTAAGACCCAAACACGAGTGGATACAATTAATTTTACATTCATTATACAAGAATCTATACATATAAATCTGTGTATATACTTTATGTGTTTTGGCAAACATAATAATTAACACTATTTTTTTTTTTAGTTTATCCAAATATTTATTTGCTTATTTTGTTAACATCTTTCTTAGGAACCTTGAATATTTGAAACCTCATTAGTGCTGAACTTAGAAACGTATTGCTTTCCAAAATTAGGTGTGATTGACTATAAGTTTTATAATTTTCTAGTGGACTCACTCTGCCACAAGCTTCAGTGGCTTTATGGTCTAAGGCGTCACTATCGTGTTAGACTAAACTGCCGATAGTAGGAAGATAAGGGTTCGATTCCTGGTCGAATGTACTGAGGGAGGTTTTTCAAGAATGGTTTTCCACTCCCCAACCATGAAAATGTGAGTACACTTCCTCTAAATCCAATCAAACTTATCCCTAACTCATTACCATAGTTAGTAAATATGCGTATAGCTTGAATAGGTAGTAAGACGTGGTGCTAAAATAATGTATAACTTTATAAAAAAAAAACAAGACTAATGGAAAGATTGTGTATGGGAGAAGAGAATACTACATCTCACATTAAGGTCAGTCAGTTGAAAATATATTTTCGTTCCACGCCTACTGTTCTCAGCCAATTTTGAAAGCATTTGGTTTAATGTGAATGGCACCAGACAGGATAATATTTTTATTAGCGATGAGGGAGGTTGAATTGAGTGGAAAACCATTTTGAAAAAACACCTTCAGTACACCCGACAGGGATTCTAACCCCGATCTCCCTGTCATCGACATTCTAGTCTATTGCCAGAGTGACTCCACGTCAGAATACTTTAACAATCATTGTAAATTTACAATATCTTGTATTAATATTAACTAAAACTAACTTTAATAAAATGTAGCCTGCATCTGTGGACATGCTGTCTAAGTGTAATTATCATTCAGTAACGGGAAGGCTCGGGATTAAAGGCCAGCTGGGTGGGTTATTTCCTAAATAATTCCTCCCTTTCCCTTCACGACAGTGCCAATGCATTTTCTCTAAATCATACCTTACTCAGTCCTACACCAATAAGATAAATCACACAACAGTACATACACGCACAAACAAAACCCACACACAAACAATCACATTATATACCAAACAAACAAACACACTTCACCAAATAATATACACCAACACACCACATACAACCACACCCCACACAAACAATCACATTCTACACCAAACAGAAAAACACACACCAAATCACATACAAAGAAACACAGCCACACAAAAACATACACACAATAAAACACCATATACAATCACACACCACATAAACAAACTCAATCTACACCAAAGGACAAACACACACTAAATCACACACAAAGAAACACAACCACACAAAAACATACACACAATAAAACACCATACACAATCACACACCACACACACCAACACATTCTACACCAAAGGGACAAACACACACTAAATCACATACTAAAAACACACTAGCTCACACACGCCACATCCCCAACAAAACACCACACACAATCACATAATCACCCCCCACACACAATCACATTCTACACTAAACAAACACACTAAACCACATACAAAGAAACACACACAATAAAACACAATACAAAATCACACACCACACATACAAACACTTTATACATCAAACAGACAAACACACACCAAATCACACACACAATAAAACACCACACACATATTTGCACATAATCACACAACACACAATAAAACATCACACACACATTTGCACACAGCACACACAGAAACACATTATACATCAAATAGACAAACACACACCAAATTACATACACAGAAACACACTAGCTCAAACACGCCACACACACATATGCATACAATCACACACCACGCACCACATACCACACACCACACACACATACACACAAACTACAACGCAATCGCACAATCACCCATCCAACTCCCAACACACCCAAGCAAACTTCAGAAACCACTGAGAACAAACATGAAATGGAGTTTCATCAGGCAGGATGCCAGGATTTTAGACAAGACTATAATCATAGAGTCCATGAGAGGTGAAGGCATTCCATAGCATTCATACAAATACTACAATACACAGGACGTTAAATATTTTTTTTCAGAAGAATTTCTCAATCATGTCAAAATGAAAAAAAGAGGGCGTGGTTTTGCACCATCAGCCATCCGGCAACGACATACCTTTGTGTCGCTTAAGATCATTGCTGCGAGACAGGTGAATTAAGGATTTCCAAATAATCAACTACACTATGAAAAGAGAACCTTAAACTAACCGGAAATTTTATTTCACAAATAAGTATTTCTTGTGTCATTGCTATCTAGTTGTAAACAAACCATGGATAACCTTAGCCTGAAAACAGAATGTCCTAAAATTGAATAAAAGCTTTAAATACAAGCAACGTTTCGACCTGTTCGTCAATTCCTCGAAGTCGGACGTTTTCAACTTGTGGCTCTCTGTGTGTTTATTTAAAGTTTGGCTTTATCTTAAAACGTAAGGCATTTCATATTGAAAAATAAAGTTAATACCGAATTACAAATGGATTACAAAACATTGAGAGTTTTTAAGGTTAGTATATTTAATAAATTAATTTTATTTATCCCAATAGTTGAAGTTAAATGAACGTATTCTAATTCTGGTTATTTAATAGTCTCGTCCTTTGTTATTCTGATAAGCTATTGTATTATAAACATTAAGATGGGGATGTAGAGAACGCGAGAAAAAGTAAGTATTAATGTAGTTTTTTTTATAGCAAAACGATTTTTTGAACAAAATAAATAAAATATTGCTCTAGTAGAAACATAGAGTTCGAGGATTGAACACCTTGCCCATAGACCACCAGGTCACCTTTCAATGACATAAAATAATAAAATTAATACTTTTTGAGACGTCAAACAGGGAAATGATTGCTTTATGACTGACTGACTGATTATGATTTGTTTCCCAATGACCACCATTTACTTTAATTTTACTCTTTCAACGTAAGAATTATTAATAATAAACAACAAATACAGTAGAACCCCGATTATCCGTCTCTTCGTCATATTCAACTGTCCCGTTCGTGCGCTTTTCTGTAGTCCTACTTGTGTGTGAGCTACTGCCGTTTCATCGTTTATGTTAGGGCTGCCAGGATTGTCCCGTTTTTCAGATGATAGTCTCAGTGTCCCGAAAGACCACTTCGAGACACACGATTGTCCCGGTTTTTAACTATTTTATTTTGTCCTCTTTTACCCCGCAATCGGTGATGTAGGCATATTAACATTATTTTTTGTCAGGTTGGTATACATAAGAATAACACAATTCGGGAAAGTCCCGTTTATTCTATAAGTTTAGTAATTACATTCTCTTTGAATTTGTAAGTCATCGCGTCATTATGATAATGTTAAGTATAAATTGAGGGATATGTGTGTTTCATGGTTCTGAAATGTACTTATATATTACAATTAATTTACAGTATTAAAAATATAAGCATGCGGAAAATACATTACAAATATAAGTAAACTTTCAACTTTTGCTTGTCTTTTTTAAAATCATATTATTAATGATACTGTTTTCTTTTCTGCAATATGTTAAAATCATTTATATAATGTGTCGTAAAAAGTGAAACAAAATTGTGACACTTAAAAAACATTTTTTGTCCCGGTTTGGCCTAGCAAAAATCTGGCAATTCGATTTATGTGTCGCAGCAGGCAGTCAGTGGCTCACATTTATCTTATACTTAGCAGCCAAGTCAAGTTATCTTTAAAACAGAAAAATACTACAGACTTTTTCATCAGCAATAAATCTATGTTTTCAGATCAAATATTTCGTTTTGTGTTGCTCTAGTTAAATTGTAGATTGTATATAAAAGATTAACATTTCAATATATTTTATAAAACCAAAATATTTAATATTTTTACTTGATTTTTGTGTTTTGGTAAAGTATTTTTTTGCTCCTGTTATTATCCGACCGTTTTTGTGTTCCGACCATGTCCTACCCAGTCCCGTGAGTGACGTAAGGTCGGGGTTCTACTGTAGTTTGACGTATGTCAACTATTGAGGATCTTCACCATTAAAACACATTTTCTTCGTCATGACTATGACTAAATATTTCAAAATATAGATTATCAACAACCTTTATTTCATAGAAATATGTGGTAGAAACATACTCCACATATATTTACTAAAAATCTAATAGTGTAATTAATATGGTATCAATTTAGTAAAAAAATATATGTTTTTTAAACTTGGACATCATTAGTTAGTTTAATTTAGGTAAAAGAAAAGTAGTATTCATCAATGTTATTGTTGATGTAGTATGGGATTCTTTTGTTTAGACTTAATTTGGACTAAATTGGTTGAAATTAACTTTCTAGAAATTTTTCTGACATTGAATCCACTTTAATTAAAATATGTCATGGAAACATATCTATGTATATACGGAGTTTGGTTGAATTCGATATTTCGACAATTTTTTATATCTTTGAATAGATCAAGATGTGCCGTGGGAAAAAATTTAATATATAGTAATTATGTATTTAGGTACTGTGTAATGATTTAATTTTTCTTATCGAGTAAACTATCTACGTTGGTAATTTTCAAAAGTGCAAGCATCCTTGGGCCGTTAAAAATCCTCAAATAAAAAATTTATAAAATATTGATATATTAAGTTGTGTTTTACTAAGATGAAATGAATTGGTTTTGAAAACTTGGGACGATTTTGATCTAATCAAAATTGGTCATAGTACCAGAGTCGTAATACTTTAATGATGCCTTAGGTAACAGTATGCATAGAGTTTTATTGGAATATGTATTAATCTACTTTTTATCTATATTCAGGAATGTGTACATTTATAAGAAAGTTAAACTAGGTCTCGTGTTAAAATTTCGTGTTGATTATGGTCTTAGGAAGCTATTTCCAAATAACATGTCACCAAAAATGGTTATGGTTTAAATTGTTTTTATAAAGTTTTATAAATGTCCTAAACCATTTAACAGAGAATTATTACAAATAAATCACAAAATACATTGATTATGTCCTATTGAAGCATTAAGGATATAATTAGATAATATTATAAAATCGTTTGTTTTGAAACATTTATTCAAGTTTGGCAACATTTTATTGTATTTTAATAAAATTAAGACCAATTTGAACCAGCTATAACTGTAATTTGGCAGTTTGGATCAAGGTGTGCTAGTTGAAATTACATTATTTTTTATGTTTTCAACACCAAAACAGCCTAAATCGTTTGTTTTTGAAACAAGTATGGGTAGAAATAAAACAAAAAACCAAAGCCTTAGGAGTCCTGGTAGGTGTGTTAAAAGATTATATAAGATCCGCAATATACGTAGTTTACAATTTATTAAGGTAAAAAGCAGGCTGACATAAATAACCAAGGCATTAGTCATATTTCCTAAAAACTTCGGTTAAGCTTTATAAAACAATTTTCAATATTTTTTTATTAAATTTTATTGATCGATTGAACTACAAAGCTAGCTTATCTTTAGGCTTTCTATATATTTCTAAACTTTTTGTATCACTAATTTTTTTTAAGCACCGTGTATTACCACCCGTTCATATTATACGCCTAGTCACTAATTACTCTAATGTGTTAGGGATGGGTAAGGTTGAATCTAGAGGAAGTGCACTCACATTTGCGTGGCGGCAGAGTGGAAAAACATTTAGGAAAACCTCTTCAGTGCTCCCGGTTGAGATCTAACCGAGATCTTCCTGTAATCGGCAGCCAGTCTATTGCGAGAGTAGTGCCTTAGCCCATGCGGCCATCAAAGTGGGTGTGTATCACTAATTAAAAGTGCCTAAAGTTTGTTCTTAATATGAATGTTTAATGGATAAAATTACTTTATCTCGCAGCCATAAACACTTATAAATTTTAATATATTTTATAATAATAGAGTACATTTAATTTCATCAAAGATTTGCTTCTTGGTCTGATATTTTATTTGGACAGACCAAGCACAGACGGATCACGTTGGCTTTGTAGGTCATACTCAATTCCTTGGATTATTATAATATAATTTGGAATACATATTAATGTATATAATTAGAAGCATACAAATAGGTGTAGGGGTGATGGATGTGGTCGATATAGAAGCTTTGAGCTCTAGATGCTTTCCAATTAATTTTGAAAGACTTTGATCCGAGTTTTGTTTTAGACAGATTTAAACCTCTCGTAGTGCGAAGGTATATTATGTACTAAATATTGTAATGTTATACATGTACTGTACACTTCGTTTACCCTGTGAGTATATTTCCTTGATGGATTATACCAGCGATCGGCAAACTACAGCCCGCGAGCTAGAGCCGGCTCACCGACTCATTCTATCTGTACCGCAAGAGATTTATCGGAAAACATTTGTCTTCATAAAACAAAAAATCCAATTACTATTTGAAAATACAAAGTGGAAATATTTTACTAGATACTTTTTTTCAAACCATTCCACATTTTTTTAAACTCATACATTTATTATAGTCGCTATCTCTCACTTTATTTATTTGGTCAGGTCGTAAGTGCAAGGTATACGATATTATTAACATTACCATTAAATGTGTTTCAGCAATTACTTTCTTAACAAACACTATAGATCCAAGATAGCAAATTTACTGTTTTGGAAAACTTTCAATAATGTTTTCTCTGAATAAAAAAAACAACCCTCTATTTAAAAGAGTTACAACAAAGACATAATAACCCCAGTTCTCTTCTCACCCTCACGGATCGACTATGGCGCTTGGTGGTTGAATTTGTCAGTAACGTCGGGTGTGCTGTAAACCAGATATGTTAATGCTTCAATATTATCATCATAGCTTTGACAAATACATCTCCTTCCTTTTGGATTCAATAATCTTAACATTTTATTGAAAAATGTTCATCTAGATCATCATTTTTCTGTTTGCATTTTTATTTACGTACATCATCAATAAGATACAAATATAGTTTTTTTAGCAACTCATCTTACTGCCCGTTCGGGATATTCGCTCAAGTACTAATTACGCCAATAGATTAGGAAAGTATGAATTTAGGAGAAGTGAACCCGCATTTTCATGGCGAGAAAGTGGAAAACCACTTAGGAAAAACCACCCCCAGTTTGTCCGACCAAGTTACGAACCACGATCTCCCCGTCCTCGGCCATCTAGCTCAACACGACTAGCGAGGCAACCAACTATGCCACTGAGGAGGGTAAGATAGTCTTAAAGGTTGGCTTCAATATTTGCTACCAACAACAACTCCCTCCTTCCTCCATTTAACCCTTAATCTTCTATTTGATGGCTCCATTTAAACCTTGATTTTTATAGGGAGCCCTCTTTCGACAACCAACAATGATAGCAAGTTACTATAATTTTACATTCTAGAAATATGTATTAGTTGATTAATTAATCATAAGGTTAATCTAAAATGTTATTAAAACTTCCATCTTCCAATTATAGATCCTTATGCATTACTGTTAAATTTCTCTTTACAAGATTGGTTAAACGGACTTATAATGTAAATACAGTTGTAATATCTTTATTTCCTACACTGTGGTAACAATTGTTTCTAGTTTTAAAATAATCGGCTTCCTATGATGATCACACTGTATAATATTCATCCTTTAACCTGACAAAATACTAATATATAGTAGGATTTTGGTACGAAATAAGACCTTACAGTACGGGCTTCCTAACAAAATGAGCGTATAAGTGTTCTATTATATTCACCCGCCTCGATGGCGTAGTTAGCTAACGCGCTGGTTTCGTGTTGAGCTAGATTGTCAAGGATGGGGAGATTGCGTTTAAAATTTCGCTTTGGTGAGCTGGGGGTGGTTTTTCCTACATGCTTTTCCACTCTCCCTCTGCAAAAATGTGGGTTCACATCCTCTAAATTAAACCTTCACAATTCCTAACCTATTGGCGTAATTAGTACTTAAGCGTATAATTCGAATGGGTAGTAAGAGACAGTGATAAGTATTATTATTCCTGAATGTAATATATTTTATATTGTGGATGACTTACTTTGTAGTGAAATAATAAAAGCACTTGATTCAAAAATACAAGTTTAATTTATTGTTAATAATGTTCCATAGCTCTCGATAAGAATTTTCGCTACCCGCCTCTTCGGCCGCATGATTTAAGGAAGGGGTCTCCAAACTTTTAGCTATGTGGCCCACATAATATATTTTACACATTTTTTCAGGCCAAAGTAACGTTTGCCTGTTCTTCAAGTAGCAATACTTTTGCCTTGAATGCCTTGACATGCGCAAATAGATCATAAATCAAATTTGTTTTAACATTCAAATTTAGATTCAAGTCATATCGCAGTCATGTCTATAAAAAAAATCCACTTTCCAAGGCCGGTCAGTGTTTGATAAAAGTGATTGACGTTGATTCTTATCCGTGAAAAATGAATCAATTTATATGTAATATATTATGTTTATAATAATTAGTCAATATAATTACTTTAAAAAAAAACACGTAACATCTTTCGGATCTTTTCTTTGATAACCCTCTGCCGGAAGACTCGGAACTACCTAAAAATCGTCACAGTCAAGCCGTTCTGTTGTCTGTATAAGGAATGGCGCCTGCGACTGAAAATTAGGGTTTGCAATTCGGACAGCATAATGGCTTGGTGTCATGGGGGAAGCACTCTGGCTTGGTATCAAGGGGGTAAGCACTCTGGCTTGATATCAAGGGGGGAAGCACGCGTGCGGACAGAAACTGGACATGTCAAATAAAATGTGTGGTTAGTAAATAACGAAGAGAAACCATTAATTTGTTTTTTGATAAAATCTTGGAACGGGCCGTATTTTGGAGATACCTGGTTTAAAGCGTCACTTTTAGACTAGACTGCCGGTAACAGGGATTTCGTGGCTCGATCCCTGTCAGGGGTACTGAAAGTGGTTTTTCCTAAATGGTTCCCCACTCTCTCTCCACAAAAATGCGGGTTCACTTCCTCTATATTCAACCTAACTCATCCCTTACCCACTAGCGTGATTAGTACATAAGCGTATAACCCGAACGGTTAGTCAGAAGCGGTGCTAAAAAAATGAATTCTGGTTTATGTAAATATTTTTCTTAAAAACTACATGTCTACGTTCATGTAACTTTATGAAATAATGCCTTTAATTTATAATATTTTGGTTGTGGCTTTGTGATTTTTAATTGAAAAACATTGAGTAAACAACTAATCAAATTAAATTATAGCTTTTTCTTAAATATCTCACAATAATTTTACTTATTTTTTATAAATTGTATTGATTTATTTTTTGCATTTATTTCATAACAACATAATATTTAATGTTTTTTTTAAATTTCTATACGTTGTAATTTTAAATCCTGTATGTGATAGTAAGATTTTCTTATAATTTACATCTTATTGTGTATGCCTATGCATTATATTTGAATGAATAAATTAATATGCTACCCTTAAAAACACGTGATGCATTCAGTTTTTGATGTTATAAAGTATTGTGTAAAATAAATTTCCTCAGTTTTATAAATGATTGATCTTGTTTTTCTTTATTTTAGGTGATGTTCACATTAACATGTTTAGTACTGGAATCAAAATGTCAAGTTTTACCAACAAACACAAATGAAGGACTTCCAGGTAAATATGACAATGTATTATAAGGACGCATTTGTACTCTATCACTTAGGCCTGCATTTATATCGAAACAAACGCCAAGAAACATTTATTTAATATGTTTTTAAAATTGGAAAAAAAATGACTAAAATCATAAAATATATTCTTATATTTTTGATAAAATAACAGGTATATTACCTGTTTTGGGGGCTGAATAATCTAAGGCAGGCTGCTCTTTATTTAGGTTCGAATCCATGTTAGGTGTACTGAAGATTGTTTTTACTAAACGGTTTTCCACTCCCTCCACGCAAATGTGGGAACACTTTCTATATATTCATCCTTCCTCATCCCTAACACATTTGCGAAATTAGTATATACGAATGAGTAGTAAGACGCAGTGATTAGAAAACCCAGGATGATAGATATATATAAACACAACTTAAATATACATAAAATACAAAACATAATACATTTAGAGTTTGTGGTTTAATGAATGAAACTGATGATATGTTAGTGTAAAGATGCAGCTGGGTGTGGGAAAAGAAAAGATTTAGATAGGAGAATCCCTCTTTCCCTCGTTAACTAATTCCCACCCTGCCTCAATAGGCTTGAGCCTGTTCCCCTTCCCCCCTTTTTTAGTGGATTTAGACACTGAGGTAGAAATCTGAACTAACTAAAAAAAGAAAAAAGAAAAGTATTTGAAACAAATTTCAACATTTGCTCCAAAAGTATCCTATACAGGGTTCCATTTCTTGGAATACGTTCATTTGGAATTATAAAAGCTTTCAAAAAGATAAATTAAGTTATACAATTTGTACTAAAATTAATAGAATATGAGTTTTATGACCTGAATTAAAAATACAAACACTTTCGAATATATTGTTTATTAAAATTGTATCAAAGTGCTCATAATCACACAATTTGTGTAAAAACATTCATGGACATAGGTTTGATGATTTTTTTTTATAGAAATTTAAAAAAATTAAAAATCCTAACCCTATTACTTTAATGGTTCCTGAAACAATTACTGTGGAGCAGTTTTTTGATCTCCTATGACGTACTTATTTGAATTCTTCCAAAGAGTTTTAGGGCAGAGATTCTTAAACTGATAGGATTCTGGGAGTCACATAAAATATTGTCAAATGATAGTAAATTAAATATTTACTATAAAACTAATCAAATTATAATTTACAACAACAATTAATTCTATATTGGTTTAGTTTATTACGTAAATAAATAAAGTCCTGCTTGATTTCATGATCGCAATTTAAATAATAACTCTTATAGTCAATTAAGATAGACTTGTTTTTTTGGCTATCTTTATATATATATATATATATNATATATATATATATATATATATATATATATATATATATATAGTATATTATAAAAATAATTATTAACATTATATATAGCTACATGCATGTTTTCATTTTTTGAATTAAAGATTTTCATCATTCCATTTATAATTTGATCCAAAATGGCTCAACACTTGAAAACCAGCACTAGAGTATAAAAATACTCAACTTTTTTTTAGCACCACGTCTTACTACCCGTTCGGGCTGTACGCACTTACGCTAATGTGAAATGGTAGGGTAAAAAGTCATATTTTACAAGTAGTTCAATATTAGAATAGTTTGGAATTGCGTACTCATTAATAATATTTTAATCCTTTGTAAACCTCGTTCACACTGTAGGGTTAGCTTGATTGGTTCCAGTATGCTACACCCTATATAAGATCGTGCTATACTGTTTTATATCTTATGGTAGATGGAAAGTACTGTGTTATATTAATTCAGTTTTATTCATCTTTATATTTGGATATATAATAATAAAAAAAATACTGTTATATCTGAATAGAATTTTTAATATACCATTTATTTATTTCTAGGAAATTTCGCCGAACAAAACCGTGGATCATTTAATGGCTTCTTTGGATCATCCGGGTTTGGATTGCAGCCTAACCAACCAAATGTAAACTCTCCTGTTCTTCAGTATTCCAGCGGAACAAACCTGAACCAACCGATACCTCTCGGTGGAAGTCAGCAATTTTCTGGAAATGGCAGACCATCTCTATATAATTTTCCCTCTCAATTTCAAGCTTTACCAAGATTCGTTAATTCACAACAATCCGGACAGATTTTTAATTTAAACCCAGCTGGAGGATTTAATCTAGGAGGAGAGTTAATTCAAAGAAAGCAGCCAAACTTTAACATTAACCCTCAGCTTGGACAGTTCGTCGGGAACCTTCCAAATGGTGGTGCCGATGAAAGATTAGGAACAAGATTTGGCACTTTAGGTCTAGAGACGATTGGACCAATTACAAATAATTTCTCATCTAGTTCCAGTTCCAGCTCCCAACTTAGATCTTTACCAAGATTTGAAAGTTTTGAAACATCAGGTGGTGGTGTTGTTCCTAACTTTGGAGTGGCATCAACTCAAACCATCCAAGAAGTCAATAAGAACAATGCACTAGTCAATCCTCAAACAGGAGAATCTGATGGTCAAAGCCCTGTAATTGGTTTCTATGGTGGACCGCCAAGTTTTCGCAACTACTTGTCACATAATTTAAAAGGTCAAGAGAATGCCTATGGTATTCCATCTAATGGAGTTGCAAACAACGGGAATCCTCTTTCCCCGTTTCAAGAGAGATTGACCGGTTTTGATAAGGGTTCGTCCATTCAACCTGGATATTTCTCTTCAAATGGTCGTGCTGATCTAAATAATGGACTTCCAGTGCCAACTTCTTTTAGTCTTGGTAATCGGGCTGATACACCTAACATTTCTTCAACAAATTAAGACATTTATAAAATGTATTGTAGTTAAAATATACAAAATAAAACTCTGATATTTCCAGACCTACAAACACAATAAAACTAATAATCATTTTGCCAACTTAAACAAAAAACTACCATGTATCGCACAAACACAAACAAACTGATTTTTCTTTTACATATTTTGAATATTTAACGGGCACTTTCTGAATCAATGAACTGACTGATTATATCAGCACACATTATATAAATTAGCCTAGGTCTAGAGCAAACACAGCATCCAGCCCCCGACCATTAATTTATGATTGTGAATAGGAAAACTCATATTTCACCAATGATAATTTTTTTGGCCATGTCAGGAATAGAACTTGAGACCCTCAGCTCACTAGACAGATACACTTCCGACTAAGCAAAGGTGTTGGACTAAACTTAATTATGTTAAAATAAAAAAACTTTTCATAATTATACTACACAATCTATAAAATTAATAAATAAATATTCTAGTTCTGATAAAGCAGGAAAGGAGGAGAGCATTCGTTTTCATGTATTCATAATAAAAGCTAATATGACAGGCACAAAGTTAATAACGGCCTTTGTTCTCTTTGTATTATTTTAACTCAATTCAAACATACACAAATCAAAGTTTCATGATTAAAAATAAATCTTATTGTGTAGGAAAGTTTTTAAAGATATAGAACTGCATATTATGTAAAAAAATTCAAATTATTTTTGATTCAAAATGAAATTGCATACATAGGCCTACCAAACACATAAAGTCACATTTGAATATTTACCTATTTTTGTTATTTTACCCTTTTCTTTGTGTTTCTAAAAAGTATATATAAGTTATGTTTTATACGTGAAAGTTTTTTAAGAATGAAATAGCTTTCAAAATAGCCTATGTAAAGTAGCTGTCTAAAATTCTATGTAGTACCTAAAGAGAAAATATTAAATTGGATCCTTGATACAACTGTTTAATTTAATAACTTTCCCCAAATATGATGATTTAAATGGATTCTTTCAATTCTGTATTATGTATGTTCTATAATAAAATGTGTACTATATTACAACTAAGTGATTTAATAAATAAAAAATAATTATATTCCATTGCTACTAGTTTTACAGTCAATAATTATATGCGAGAGAGTAAACCATTTTAAATTACTACAGGTGGGGCTGGAACAATTATACGATTAGTAACTTGGAGATTAACACTTTAATTGAAGAGTAAATATTCATTAGCTAAATAAAAGAAAACTACATACTACACTTTTGGAAGATAACATCACTCAGGTGAGCTCCACCGGACGTCATACAAACCTCAGCACGTTGTCCATCACTTTCCTCAGCGTGGATCGTATAATTGTTTTCACTCCACCCTATGTATGATTTTGTAATAATCTTTTTAAATAAAGCAAACGGATTTTTTAATCATTTTTACTGTACTATCTTTGAAGCTGCTAAGATAAACAAGAAAATGTATACCTATCTGATAGCTAAAATATTGTTTCCTAACCCTTAAATTGATATCGGTATAAAGTTAGTCAGATCATGAAACCAATGATTAGTAAATTAATCCATTTTCACTAATCTAGGCAGTGCATTGAAAAAATAAAATGACGAAAACTCTGGTTCCTAAATGACAAGCGAAATTTATTAAAAATAAGTTTTAATCAATTCCACAATATATAATTTATTTATTTAGCAACGCATCTTAATACCCGTTCGGATTATACGCTTATGTACTAATTACGCTAATGGATAGGAAAGATTGAATTTAGAGGAAGTGAACCCACATTTGCGTGGAGGGCGAGTGGAAAACGATTGAGGAAAAACACAACAGTTCACCCAACCGAGATTCAAACATCGATCTCCCCGTTCGTCTAGCTTTAACACGAAACTAGCGTGTTAGCCAACTACGCCACCGAGGTAGGTTCCACAATATAGATTATTAGCTTAAAACATTACATGGAGAAAACAGCTGAACAGTTCAGTAGGCATGCCAAGCCTGTTCAATACATGGTGAATACAGCTGAACAGTTCAATAGGCATGTCAAAACTGTTCAATACATGGTGAATACAGCCTAAAAGTTCAGTAGGCATGCCAAGCATGTTCAATACATGGTGAATACAGCCTAACAGTTCAATAGGCATGCCAAACCTGTTCAATACATGGTGAATACAGCCTAACAGTTCAATAGGCATGCCAAACCTTTTAAACCAATGCACGAACAGCCATAAACATACACTTAAACTAAGTACTCATATTTAACTCTTAAGATTTTAATTTTACTGGTCTCAATTTTGTTAATAACTGCTTCAGAGTGAGACTAGTCTACGCCATTACTCTCGCAGAAGACGGCTTATGAAGGCGAGATCAGGGTTAGAGTCTCAATTGGGTGTACTGAGGGTGGTTTTTTCTAATTGCCTCCATCTTTCTCTATCCTTCCACCATTCTTACTTCTTTAATAGCTTCCATTCTTCTCCTCTCACTTGCACAGTTACTGTTATCTTCGCTTCCCATCTTTATTCAATAGACACAATCAGTTTATTTCCCTAGCCATATTAATCTCAAGATTTCTTGTATATTTTTCATGGGAATTCGATGAAAACGTTTTTCTAATAATTTAAAAAGTCCTATTTAAATTACACAATGCACATGACAAATATTCAATAATCTATACTAATATTATAAAGAGGAAAGATTTGATTTTTTGTTTTTTTGTTGATAAACTCAAAAACTACTGGACCGATTTAAAAAAATCTTTCACCAATATAAAGCTACATTATCAGCGAGTAACATAGGCTATATTTTATTTTGAAAATTAAATTTATTCCTCATAAAAATGTCGATAGTATTTTACATAGTCGTTGGAAAAAAAAAGTTGTTGAAGGGAAAGTCAGGTTGGTGAAGGGGGCGGGGGGTGGGGGGGGTGAGGAAAGAGAAATAGATGTAGTGACAAGAAACGCAAAAAAAAAAAAGATTAAAATAAAATTTGGGGAAACGAGGGGAGTAAATGAAAGTGGAGGAAGCTGAAAAATTAATTTGATTTTAACAATTTGTTTGATTGGTGTATACACAATTCCTTTCGCGCCTAGAGCAAACAAAATTATAGAGGAATGAGATGAAAATAGGAGGTAGGATAAAAAGAGGGAGGGTTTTTTTTACGGGTAAGGGGGCTAGTTGTTTATATTAATATGTGTAAACTAAATGTAAAATTAAATGTTTATACAGGATTTATTCTAGCAAAAAAAAATTGTTATAAAAACTACAAAAATCCTTACCTTTCCTCACCTCAAGCCTCCTTTCATCTCACCCTAAGTATTTTAACCTATCCTAAAGCAAGAGGTACTCAGTCTTTTGGAAATGCCAGATGACCTAAATTTGAGGCCAAAGAGATGAGTTATGCTTTTATATTACCTTCTGTAGCAGATCATCATGTTTTTAACCTTGTTTGCGGTGATGATTCGGTCGAACACGCCGCACACCGCAAAATTTTCACTGTCTCGGTGAACACCTTGCCTAACCGTTTCTCGATAAGTATGGAACCGTGAAGAGAGAAATTCCCATTAGGACATCATGTAGGAGATTATATCGGACGTGAGTTAAGGAGCGATGAGATAATCTATCGATGTGTGAACCCCCGTTCACATACTTCGTATCTATAAAATCCGCCTCTACAGTAAAGGTTGGTTCACACGTTCGTCAAAAATTGAAAGCAGAATATGCTTGAGTTGTGCAGCAATTCACATGTTATAGCAAAAATGTATGTTGACCCATAATAATATTTTACAACACAAACTAAAAACAGCTGAGTACAAACATTTTCTATTTTCTAGTGAATAAACAGAACCTTAAGAATAATATCGCGATAGATATTTTCTAATGATTGTGTTGTATCGCGAAACAAATTAAAAAAGAACAACACACACGCTTTCCTTAAAAACGATTTCAAATTACCTCACAACTTTGGATGTAGTCTGCTAGTATCTCGCTTTGTAGGCTCATGCGCATGAATTGAATCGGCTGGTTTAGGTACATGCGCACTGTTTGTATCGGCTGGTTTAGGTACATGCGCAATGTTTGTATCGGATGGTTGAGCCACAAGTGCACTGTATGTATCGGCTGGTTTAGGTACATGTGCACTGTTTGTATCGGCTGGTTTAGGTACATGCGCACTGTTTGAATCGGCTGGTTTAGGTACATGCGCACTGTTTGTATCGGATGGTCTAGGTACATGCGCACTGTTTGAATCGATTGGTTTAGGTACATGTGCACTGTATGTATCGGCTGGTTTAGGCACATGTGCACTGTTTGTATCGGCTGGTTTAGGTACATGTGCACTGTTTGTATCGGCTGGTTTAGGTACATGTGCA
>CABFVZ010003218.1:71260-82857 GCA_902151445.1 Timema monikensis | reverse complement strand
ATACTATATGTAATAATAGAGGGTATACTATACAATTTGTAAATTTATTCTGATAAAAGCTGAAATGATTAAAAAAAGTTATATTATAGTATTTTTGTAATTTTAAACAATATATGGGTACAAGATTTAATCAATATTAACGTAATGAATTTGTCTAAATTGGATTAGAATTTTTTTTGTGTCATTAATAAATATATTTGATATCAGATTCAACAATGCATCGGCCGGGAATCGGACCCGGGTCACCCGCGTGGCAGGCAAGTATACTACCACTGGACCACAGATGCCTTCTATATTTGAATGTAGTTTTTATTTAGATCATTTCAAATACACGACTCTTTGTCGGAATTAAATCTATTTTCTAACTTAATTCTTATATATATCCGTGCTTTTCTAACTGTTCAATATATACACATATATAATACTCTAATGGGGTATTTGTATGGCAAGTAGAAATTAAACAGTTACAATAGAACAGACTATACTTTTCAAGGCATAGTGACTATATTAACAAATCAAACAATTTGATAAAAATATATCAACAATTGACACATTTACCTAATACGAAATGTTGATATAGATACAAACAAATAATGAATATAAAATGTATGAAATAATTTATTTCTCAATATTTATTCGATTAAATTCATAAATTACTTGCGAATATCTTTCAAGAACAACAATTTAATCCTCATATCACTTGACCATTTTAAAATGTTTATAACAAATTGTTCGAACACTAATAAGATATTGATTTTAAGTACAACCCATATTAATGTAATTGTTAAACTCTGTGTGGTGTTAGTATATATTTTGGACTAGTATTAAAGACAGCATCATAAATATCAAATCATAAATTTCAAATTATAGATGTGAAATTTCAAGAAAACAATAACGGAAGTGGGAATCGATACCATGACCATACAAGAGTGCGACATGAACGCAGTGCCTTGGACCGATTGTCCATCCCTACTCTTAGATTAAGCTCAACAAACAATTAATGTATGCTAACAACTTTATTTGAATTGTGTTTATAATTCGATAAATAAATTATAAATATTGTTTCCTTAAAGAGAAAATATGTATGATTCAAACAAAAGTTTTAGTATTGTTGTGATTCAATGATCTAGTAAAAAACATAGATAAATACTTTTTCTGCTTAGTATGTAGTATTATTTGTTTTAGTACCACGATTAAATCATAAAACATTATTTAAATATTCAAGAATATATTTATAATACCACCTTTTAAGATTCTTATATAATGAGCTATATCTACTGAAATAATCACTTGAGCACATTGCCTTGGAGTCAAACTCCTTTTCTAATTGAACTACCTATTTAATATTAATTTTACTGTATATAATAAGTTTCAATAATAGTCATAAATTTGTTATTCCTCAATGATATAATAAATATTTGGATCATATACAATGTATTTACTAGCTTCATACATATATTTTTAAAAGTAAACTTTAGTTCAGTCATATCTAAACAATGTTATTCCTTTAACTAATTGAAAAATAGTTTTTTTTAATTACCGGTATTTCAATGAGTATTTCGCTCTTCTCAAAATAGATTTCAATATTTTAATACATGTATATTAGATATTTCAAGTTGTTATTAATGCAGGTATGATTATGTCTTTAACGGTATTGTTCGAAATATGGACATTTTATGAATTTTAGGACATATTATGACAATAATCTGACTATCCAATCTTAGTTCATATAAATCAAACATGTCCACTTTTGCTTTTGAAGAAAATTTAAGTCAACTTAATTTGAGCCTTAAGTCTACAAAATTGGTATGATGCCTCTTACAATCCTTCTTTTTCTTTTTTATTAATATACAAAGATTTACTAAAAACTCATAAGATTCATGAAACAAAGTCATACAAACATTGCTGTATGACGACTCTATTAAAGAGTATAATTGAGATAATACAAATTTTTAGTGAAATATAAAGAAACTCGTTAGGAATATCTTTGTCTACTAAAAAGTAAAACAATTAATTTCAATTGACAATGAGATCCAATGATAATATATAGGCATATATATTATATATTTATTTGTTTATAGCTAACAAACAATTGGGTTCATAGACATATACTATTTTTAAAATATTTTATTTTTCAATAGTACTACCATTTAAATTTTAAGAGACTGATTATTTCTAAAAATAGTGTATGTACGATAGTAAATAGATTTATGCAGATGTGAGATATACATAAATTAATTTTTATGGTGATATAAAATCTTCCATTTATTTGGTCTATAATGATAAACGATATTAGGTTAAAAATCTAATCAAAACTCGCCTAGTGGATATGTATTAATTTTTTTAAATAAATTTTATTAGTTTTATTATAGTATCCTCAATATTTAGGTCACAAATCTGATTCTAAACTGCATCGGCCATGAATTAAACCCGGGTATCTCATGTGTGAGGCTACTATTCTATCACTAACCACTGATGCCTTGCTACTTTGATGGTACCTTTATTCTAGAATATCTATATATAATTTTGTTAATGTAAAATATGCATTTCCTCTTTAGGTAATATTAAAAATAATCTTATTTTTTTTATAAAAACAAAATCTGGCCACATTGTTATTTGTAGAATATTTATGTTCCGCTTAATTTGATCCACCAGACTAAAAAAAATAATATTATACAGCTTACAAACTTTCTTTAACCTTTCTCTTAATATAGAAACAGCTACTAAAAACTCATAAGGTTCATGACACAAAGTCATATATACATTGTTGAAGGAAAACTCTACCACATGTCATAAATGAAATAATACACATTTTACAGAAACACTGAGAAAATAGAAACTTAATTGTCCACTAAAGTGCACAACACTAAATTTCAACTAACACATAGATTCATATATAATATATAGGCATATACGTATATATTTGTGTATACCTAAGAAACTGTTGGTTTTATAAAAATATATTACATATAAAATATTCTATATTTGAATAATTCTACCATTTGACAATGATAAGACACATAGTATCTTTAATAATTGCGGAGATCCAATAAAAAAATTAAATTTATGCTGATGTAAAGTAGCCATGAAATCATTCTAATGGTAAAATATTAACTTCCTTCAATTTGGTTTGTATTTTTGAACAGTATCTAGGTATAAAATTTAATCAAAGCTTACATAATGGATTTGCAAAAATTAATCATCATTTTGATCTTCAGAAAACTACTCTTAATTTTTGGATTAAATAACTGATTCTAAACACTACTCGGTGTAACCTTATGAAAACCCCTGATACCAAGTTTCAAACTCATCAGTAAAATAGTTTCGGTAATAAGTATACTGCACAAAGACAGATGGACATACAGATAGACGGCATCACGAAAACAACTTTTTTGTTTTAAGGCCCTTAGAAAACATCAACATTTTTCAAAATCTGGAGTTCAATAAACTCTTGGTTTTGAAAATGATAGCGACTTCTTATGATTAAGTCGATACCAAATATCCAGATTGGTTATGTAGTTATTGAACATAGCTTTTAACGATTTCAAGGATATGTAATAATAAAATAGGTCTACGTTCAATCATTCAAAGAAAATCCAACGGATATAGAAGAAACACAGTAAAATCGTATCATGAACAATTAACTTTTTTTACATAATAATATAGAAAATGTCTGTTTGGAAATTTTTTCAGTAATAAATTATTTTTTAACTGGGATTTATCCCCATAAACAAGATAATATTCAGGAACTTTTTATATTTTTGTATTAGTCTGTGTGATATCTTTAAAGGTTTATTAAAGTGAAGATCTAGTGTTTTGTTACTATTACGTAATTAATAACTATTTATTTTATTTATTTATTTAGCACCGCGTCTTACTACTCGTTTGGGTTATACACTTAAGTACTAATAAAGCTAATGGATTAGGAATTTGGATGGTTGACTAAAGAGGAATTGAACTCACATTTGCGTGGAGGGAGAGGGAAAACCATTTAGGAAAAAATACCCTCAGTTAAGAGATTCGTATCCCGATCTCCCCGTCCTTGGCAGTTTAGCTCAACACGACTAGCGCGTTGGCCAACTACGCCACCGAGGTAGATATCTAATAACTATTATTATAGGTAATCCTCACCATATATTAATAATAACTATAATATATATTTGATAAATTATGTCATTATCTAAAAACAAATGATAAGTAAAATCTCCATAAATAACCCTTTTTAATATATTTTTTTAATTTTAAGATTTAAAAAAGATCCAGATCTATTTTATTTATTTTATTTGTGGTATTTGACACGTACTTTCTAAACTGACAGATTATATTAGTATACGACTTACATACTAACTTAAATAAAACATAACAGCCACTACCCAGGCTATAAATTCATCGTTGTAAAAGTGAGAATTTCAGATCATGCCGGGAATGGAACTTAGAATCCTTAATTCACTAGGAAGACACGTTAAGGTATTGGACTAAATAATAAACAATTTAATAAAAGGCAGGAAGAGATTGGTTGAAAGTTTCCTTCCATCAGCATGTGTCAGCGAATAATAGGCTAGATGTATCCGAATATCTGTAAGATTATAATTTGGTTTTCTGTCTGATGAGAGGTCCTTTTTTCAGTGAACTTAGACCACCAATTTTCTCTGTCTTCTGCCCTTTTCTTCAGCTTCCAGAATTTGTCTGTAAGATTATAACACTCAAAGTCTCCTCGAGGTAGTCCACCATAATTATGGCTTGTTCCCAGACGTGCTTGATCCTGTGGGAAACCTCACGTTGATATCCAACACGGGTAACTACATCCAACTGGGGTGGGACCCTCCGAAAAGGCAGGACTGTGTGACGGAGTACGAGGTGTGTTTGGACCAGTTGGACGAAGTTAACGGCACCACACACTGCGAAAATGTTACTGAGACGTTCTGGTACGCAAGTTTGATCAACATTTACCCTTGCACCTACTATGACATCAACGTCACAGCCTACAGCAACGTCAGTGAGCCTTCCCCAGGGGAGGAGATACATGTCCATACAGGTGAGATATCAGGTGTGTCTTGCACCTAATATGACATCATGAGAGTTCTTATCCAATCATAATTTTTTCATTATTTTTACCTCAACCAACTGGCTCGCTTGTATGTGTGCACGTCTTTTAAATTACTAGCAAAATACTTCCTTATATTCGTTGTACCTACCTCTGAAATTGGTCCTTTAGTTAACTTAGTGTTTTATGTAAGAGTTAAAAAAAAAATCTTACCTAAAATGAGAATAAATTTTTTCCATATTGTGTGAATATAGAGGGCTTCAGGAATGGTCCTCTCTTGGCTACATATAATAGAATTCTAGCTATAGACAATTTTTATAATATAAACTAACAAAAGTATATAATATTGGGTGTCTGGGCTACATTCCTTTTAGCCAAGTTTGTGGAAATATTGGTCAGTACTAATGTACCCTTGCTCAGGGGACGCCAGAAAGCTCTCAATGTACATTCTTTCCGTGGAGGCTCTTTCCATGTCTCGATGAGATGAGGTGATGGTGAGTATGAGGGTTAGGAACCAGTGTAAACACTTAAAACTAACTTATACCTAACTAACCAAGCCCTGGTGACCTTTGGGGTGATTCCCCTCTCGGAAAAATCACCCAAGCTACGAGTTGGGGATCAAACACAGGATCTCTAGGCTCATAACCAGATGTACTGACCCCTGCACCATGGGACTGGTTACTATCAAAAATGAGAGTTGCATATCACATGACTTAAGTATGAATATGTAAAAGTAAATCGAGTAATTTTTCTAGCTGTTAGATAAGGCTCTTAATATGAGATCCCCCCCCCCCCATCCTCCTGGTGTTGTTGGCATTCGGAGCGTCAACACACACATTATGTTTCAGGACCTTACCAAGTCATCAACTCGTGCACCTCCAGCAACGCCACAGATGAGATTTATGTGAGCTGGTTGGCACCCTGGGGTGAGAGTTGCGTGACTGCATACAACATCAAGTGGTGTGGGGGTGACATGTATTCATTTAGGTGCTATCTAAACATCTCAGGTAGGTGAAACATTCTATTCAAAACAAACTAGAGGGTCAGCGACGCAAGACCATAGTCGGGTTTTGGTTTTAAATAAATCTCTTGATCACATATGCGTAAAGAGCTGGACGGTTAATCCGTACTTACTACATGGCACTAGTAAATGAACATTTCATTGATATATTCAGAAAAATACGCAATATATCCCAATCTTGAACTAGTTCCATCCAGTCCACCTCATTGCACCCTATCCCTATCTTGTGCTAGTTCTATTCAGTCCACCACATTACACCCTATCCCTATCCTGTGCTAGTTCTATCCAGTCCACCACATTACACCCTATCCCTATCTTGTGCTAGCTCTATCCAGTCCACCTCATTGCACCCTATCCTGTGCTAGTTCTATCCAGTCCACCTCATTGCACCCTATCCCTATCCTGAGTTAGTTCTATCCAGTCTACCTCATTACACCCTATCCCTATCCTGAGTTAGTTCTATACAGTCCACCTCATTACACACTATCCCTGTCTTAAGCTAATAGCTACTACCGTCAAACAAGACAAGACGAGACTGACGCTGGTGTGATTTCTTTGTTCCCGGTCTACAGGAGCAACCAACGTCAGCAAGGACGCCAGAGACTATCTGATCACAGGACTGGAACCTGACGTATATTACAATGTCCTAATCACAGCCTTAGGAGAGGACGATACAGCCTCTCAGATGATCGAAAGGCCGCAAAAGACGTGCTCATCTGGTGAGAATATATTGACTCATCAAAGTCTTTAAACTGAACCAAATAATCTAACACAGGGGCTCTTACCTGGAGGTATACACATTCCTTAAGGGTGAGAGAACCAAATAAGGAGGGCATAGGACTTGATCTCTGAACAGTTAATTTTAAAAAGAAAACCCCCAGGTCTACCTGTTCGGGTTGTACTCATATGTACTAATTAAGCTAATGTGTTAACCCTCCTCACTAACAGATTTTTTTTTGTTTAATTAAAAACCACTGAGTTCACTGAGGACCCCAGTATCACTTTTTGAAAAATAATTTACTTCACTCGTAAATTATTTACACATTTAAACTATCTATTATATGCTTCTGAAGGTGATTTATCCTCATGTGATTTTTAAACTGTTGTTTAGCCAGTCCTTCTACACGCAAATGCGGGTTCAAATCCTCTGAACTATTTTCTTCGTCCCTGAGCAATGGTTAAACCACTAACCGGTCTACGTGATCAAATAATATAGGGCATCCCTATTGCAATATATTGGACTGCCGATGACGGGGATATTGGGATTTGAACCCAGGTCACGTATATTGAAGGTGGTTTTACCTACTACCTGTTCGGGTTTTAAGCCTAAGTACAGATTACGATAATGGTTTAGGATTTGGAAAGGTTGAATACAGAGGACGTGAGCCCACATTTACTTGGAGGAAGAGTGGAAAAACATTTAGAAAAAATCAACCCAGTTCATCCTAGCCGGATTCCAACCTCGATCTCCCCATCCTCGCCAATCTAGTTCAACATGAAACTGGCGCGCTAGCTAACTACGCCACCGATAGGGGCTTTCCCTAAATTTTTCCCCACTTACACTCCACTCGGATGCAGGTATACTTTTCTCTAAATTTAACTTTACTCAGCACATTAGCGCGCATTAGTATATATGCGTATAGCTCGATCAAGTACTAAGATATGTTGCTAAAAATATGTTATTAATTTATTAATTGTATTAATTAACACAGTGCTTAACGCAGTATTTAAACACATATAGGTTAACTGTGAACTCACACGTTCGCCGAAAACCAATCGCAGAACAGAAACGGGATCACGTGACGAGATATAAAAGCCAATCACAAGATTTTCGCCTCATCGGTGCGAGCGGTTCTGCTAATGTTCAATTCATAACTACTTCGTCCGTTCTGCCTGAGATGTTCGGCATTGGAGAACCTTTCAAATCTCAGAACCAGCCATCTCAAATCAGTGCGCATGCGCATTTGACAACGCATGCGCTCCACAACCATAATAACACAGACATCTCCGTTGTCCGTTGTGAGGAGATTTGAAATAATCCGTTAAAGGAAAGCGAGTGTGTCGATGTATTGGATTGTGTCACAACACAGCGTTATAATTTTAAAACTTCCATCGGGAGAATGATCTAAAATATATGTTTATTCATTAGAAAATAAAAAAAGGTTGATAATCAGCCGTTTTAAGTTAGCGTTGTAATGCATCATGGGTTAACATACATCGAGTGAATTTCTGCGCCACTCAAGCAGATTCTGCTTTCTATTTTCGGCGAACGTTGTGAATTAAACTTTAAACTGACCAATTTGTCTTCTTTGTGTGGATAATACATTATCTCCTAGTTTATTTAAACCAGGAACCACTGGTACCACGCTTATATGTACTAGAATAGTGTAACAGATTATAACCAGAGTTATTTTGTAAATGTTGTTACAGATGTTAACGATACGGATATATATGGATGCGGACTCTACCCTTGTCAAATTCCTGGAGCCGATTCTAAAGAGGAAAATCTTCTTTTTCCTTTGGACGAATTTAAATATATTAATTACCTTAATAATTTAGATGCCATCAAATAATTGTCAAGTAAATCAATACTGTTATTACAGTGTATCTATATTTTTATGATTTATATTATTAAATTTTGCTAGTATAGCAAAAATGACCAACGAGTCATTTTAGTTAAAAATAAACAACATAAGAACATCAAAAATTAATTTGTAAATTAAATATTCTCAATGATTATAACATTTAAATTTAAGATATAATATTAGCAAACATTAATTTGTGTATTAAAAACAGACCAATGATTAATTTTACAAAATTGAGCAATATACAAATATGAAACATTAATTTGGGAATAATTGAAAACATTCCTGCCTAGCCCACATTCCCGACAAAACCACAGTGTACGTAATTGTATTAAATGAAATTTGTAATCTCTCCAGCTAAAACCCTGCCCGAGGATATCAAATATTTTAAATCTGTGAACATGATAAACTACCTCATACACATTCTAAACACTTGTAAATTGTAACTTTAATTAAACTCATTGCATTAAATCCTTAATAGTTATTACAGTAATAAAATCGGAACCAAATCCAAAACGTATTAAGTTGACGTTGTGTAAAACCATATTGTCAACAGAAGAAAGTTTATAACTTACTAAATGTATTAAGTTGACGTTGTGTAAAACCATCTTGTCAACAGAAGAAAGTTTATAACTTACTAAATGTATTAAGTTGACGTTGTGTAAAACCAACTTGTCAACAGAAGAAAGTTTTATAACTTACTAAATGTATGAAATAGAAAAAAGTTGTCAAAAATAAATATTTTGCTAGTCTATGTGCGAAATAACTCCACCTTCTATTAGTAAATACCGTTTTGGGCGTTTGTTTAGACGTACCCACCAGTATTTCATCAAGGATACAATATTATAGGTTAATTTTTCTTTCCTCAAATTATTTGAAAATAATAAACATGTCGAAATATATTTTCTTTTAAATCTACGTCGTATTTACGACGTTTCACTAAGTGGTTATATGATGGTATGTACCTGGCATTCAGCTAGGATACTAGAATTACTTTTATATATATTATTATTCTGCTAAAAATACATCTTTATAAAATACAAACATATGAAGAGTACAGGATAAAAAGGTGAAAGGTCACATTACATTATTTTTCCAGGATAACAATTTTTATATCTAAAACCCTATAAAGACCCCAGTTAATACTTTTTTAATACTTTTTTAAACTACTTTAAATATGACTGGGAATTCTTTTAACCATATCTAAAGTGCATTAGAAATGTATCGTGACTTTTATCTGTTATCATTATCCTAATGTTATGTAATCGATAAAATGTCTGTCCACTGATAAACAAAGCTCATTGTTCGGTGAATATTTTATTGAAACAAATCATATATTTTACTTGTGTTTGTGTCTTATATTCGAACACGAATTGAACTTTTGATTGTGAAACGACAAGATTATCATTAATTACTCAACTCTTTAGTTGTAAACCATTACATTATCTGTAAAATGTATAGCTTCACATAGATAATTTAAATTATCTTTTAGGGTTTTTCGTTTTATGCACCGTTGCTACCACCCTTTCAGATTAAATCCATATACAGGGTGCACGGATAACATAACCACATACCATGGTAAAGGGGATCAAGACGTGTACACTGTACAATTAGGATAGGAACTGACCCTCTAGCTCGTAATTGTTTCCCTCAGGTAAAATGAGGCATCTAACATAACATAGTTTTATACATACTCTACGGCTTAAGTACTACTATAAATGCCCTGGAGGAAGCCCCCGTGTCTTCTTAAATGGCTTTCGTGTTGTTAACAGTAATTACTCGCATTTAAGAAACACGAAAGCAGCGGGTATCTGGTGACCAGCGCACCACATTGTAGGAACCGGCTCCACAGGAGGTGAACAAGCCACGACATCTACCATCAACCAATGAAAGCGTGCACATAGCAGACAGCACAAAGATCACCCGAACGGTAGTATTAAAACATCTGTGATTGTGGTGTGCAGGTTCATTTAAGGTGTGCACCAAAACATTTTGATGGAGGTTCACGATATAACAGAATCTAGTGACATGCATATTATCTTAGGTAGGAGTGGTTTTCGTTCCTACGTCACCGAAACCTCAACAGGAAAAGACATATTATACACCCTCATCCTAGTCACCTTGTGTTTGAACGGCTGTGCCCCATTTGACCGACATATTCTAGCCATTATATCTCCACCAGGATTGAGCGTGGAGTGTTGATTCTTATACTTAACCTAAATTGATTGTTATAATATCATATATTATACAGCGCTTTTTTTTTTAGCACCGCGTCTTACTATCCGTTTGGGTCATACGCCTATGTATCAACTACACTAATGTGTTAGGGATTAGGAAGGTTTAATTTAGATGAAGTGCACTCATATTTGCTTTGAGGGAGAGTGGAAACCATTTAGGGAAATCCACTCTCAGTGCACCTGACCGGGATCAAAGCCATATTGCCATATTCGGCAGTCCCACACTGGTATTTTACACGGCATTTTCTGTACTACCTGTACATTAATTACGTTATTGTTGTAGGGATAGGGAGGGTAGAATTTAGAGAAAAAATACAGGTAGGATGGGACGGTTGAATAGGAAACTACTAAGTGAAAACTATTCTTAAGCACATCCTAGCCGGGAGTCAAACCTAACCTCCCATCACTGACAAAAAATACTTCATTTATGCACCGTATATAAATCCCTCCATTTCTCACGGTTTGATAGCCCCATTTGAATAGCCTAATACAAATATTTATTTGTGTATATATATATATATATATATTCCCAAATAAGTTTGAATTTTTAAAATTTGCGTCGTGACTTAAAATTTAAAAACTTCCTCCTTTCTAATTAGATTAAAAATTATAAATCACTAATATGCAGTTTCATTTAAAGTTCACTAGTATTTTTTTTTACTACTCTCTTTTAACTGAACAATGTAATAGGAAGTGAGACGAGTAAAGAG
>CABFVZ010003218.1:48323-71212 GCA_902151445.1 Timema monikensis | reverse complement strand
TATTTTTTTTTACTACTCTCTTTTAACTGAAAAATGTAAAAGGAAGTGAGACGAGTAAAAAAATTAGCAAAAAAAAAAAAAACACTCGAAACTGGTAAACTTCTTTGTCGTGTTCTAGTGAAGAAGCACTTAATTCCAAACCCCACCCCAAAAGCAACAAAGGGAGGAAGTTTCTAGAGGAAAAAAGCTGGGAGTTTAATAACAAAATCTCCTAAAGTTAAAAACAAAAAAGTATCTCTACTTTCAATATCTTTTAAAGCCCACCTTAAATGTTCTAACTAATGAATCTGTAACTGCTAAAATAGCTTTTAATTATGAAAATGTTCAAGTTTCTTCAGGTGTCATTTGTTGAGAAATCATTATTATGAAACTTTACAAATCACCATTTCTTCTTATTTCTTATTCAGATTTTAATTTATACAAGAAGTTTGTAATAGGTAACTGCTCTTTAGAACCTTTAGAACTATGTTTGTTTCTATCTGTGAAAAGCTAGTGATAATGTTATGCACGCTTTTGTATTTTTGCTATTAATAATGTATTATGGAATAAAATAAAAAAACCTATTAAATTAGACTAAACCATAACATGGTTCAATGAACAATAGACTTCGTTTCCTCATTTTTATCATCACCCCAGTCTTATGATTTCTCTTTGAATTTCAATTTAAAATATCGCCTATAATTTCTCATTAGAGTTGAAGTTGATATTTTGCCTTGGTGATCGAGTTAGACAGAAAACAAAATAATACTATATTCAATAGTACATTATATTCATAGCGAATAGCCATGTTTCACGTGATTTAAGATGTCAGGATAAGAATCTATCTAACATTAAAAAAATAAATACATCCTAGCTACTAGATAAATTATTGTTTGGCATTATAAATTCAAATCACTTGAAATGAGCTATCAAACAAAAAACATTTTGAGCGACCACGATTTTGAACTGGATAAACAGATTGAACATCTATGTACAGTACATACATCGTCTGACTCAGGTTTAAAGAATTTATCTGTCAAATTTAGTTAAAATTGGTCCAAGCATAAGCATTTTACAGCTATCGCAGAACAAACGTCTAGACAGAGAGACAGATGACATTCCAAATGGTCAACTTGAATAAAACAGAACCTCGCTTCGCTCAGTCAATAATTACTATGTGATTTTGGGACAGGTAATATTCAAGGACATCTGAAACCACCATTCTAGTAGGACGTAGATTTTAGAAATAATACTTTTTTTTTTGCACTCAACAATGATGACATTTAACTATATTAATAATGTTATTCTATAAATATTGATCATATCTATCAAACGTGACACCTGCCGATCACATTACTTGACGTATGAATATATGAACATAGTTTTAGTAGCGTAACTAATTCAAGTGTCAAATAGACCTACTGATATTCCTACTTGAATCCTAATATATATATATATATATATATATATTTATATTTATATTTATATATATATATTTGTTTAAATCTTTCTGGCATGAAAACCGTGGCATTGAAAATGTTCTAGTTTTGGGCCATCTTTTATTATATTTAAAAATAGCTATTCAAATTAAAATGTAAGGATATGCTTTGGTGGTCGCGTGGTCCAAGACGTCACTCTCGTGTTAGACTTAACTGCCACTGACAGGAAAATTGGGGCTCGAATCCCGGTCGGGTGTACTAAGAGTGGCTTGTCCTGAATTTTGTTTTCAATCAATGTCCATGAAAATGCAGGTACACCTCCTCTAAATTCAACCTTTACTATCCCTAATTCACTGGCGTAGTTAGTACATAAATGCGAATAACCTAAATACAGAAGACGTGGTGCTAAAAAAATGTAATGAGGTTAATTCGTAATGACGTGAATTGTTTTCTGAAATAACCAACCACTATTTGTATATTGAGGGACACCTGGACATCTGCACTGCATCTCAACTCTCTTTCAGGGGGAACCCCCTCTTAAACACGTGGAGACCCTCATCCTACCACCTTAATAGCAAGAGGAAGCGTGCGAGTTTGCCGTTGAGGCTATGTCGTGCTTTGCGTGGTAATTAGGGGCAAACATGGCTGTGGGTGATACAGAACCCGACTTTCTTCTCTCCTCAACCCTTCTCCCACAAGAACCGTGAGACCCTAATCACCATCAGCATGTAAATTGAAAACAGGACAAACAGGAAGAGCAACTCTGTCCTCATATTATCAATACCGTCTTCCTCTTATTAGCGTTCACGACGACCCTTGTATTAAGACACACTCCGCTGAATTCTGCTTTGATTATCTTATCACTCTTAGAAAACAGCTCCTATTCAGTCTTAACGCAACATCTTGTGGAGCCAGTCATCAAGATACTAGCAGGGACGGGCGTTATCGACTGAAGTTAACAATGGACTAGATAGCCTTTCGATTGTCAATCTAAGAAATATAATGTATTTGAATGAAATCCTCGTCAAACCTTTCAACCAAGCCTTTATTTAAAAGACAATTTATTATGTTACCTTTGCACGGTCAAAATAGTGCGGTCATTAAATTAAATGATGTGCAGGTAGGACCCTATATTATAAATCAAGAATACGTGTTTTGTGGATAGAGAGTGGCAGCCCAATCATGGAAAAATACCTTGTTTCATCCATCCGGGATAGGATCGCTGACCCCCTGTAAACAGAAAAATAGACAAAACGAGACTTACCCTTTTGTCCACATGTCCAGATGACAAGCAAAGAAGAATATAAATAACCCTTTACCCAGATCAGATAATTAACACCCGTATAAATAAGCCAAATCTAAGCCTTAACTAGATTCAACCCACACCTACAATCCATCCATACTGCCACACGGTAGAAATAAATATTCTAACCTATTTGTTGTTTTGAGACGTCTGGTGTAAGTGCTTAGCTATCAACTTTCTACTACTATTACTGCTTGATCTTATACTTATCATATATTCGTAGCTATGCGTTGGGTATGGTTTATTACTACGATGTGCTACGTAAGCAGTAACAATAGCTAGATGCGAGCCAGTAAGATAGAGGTTGGGTAAGGCTAAGGGTGTTTTACTTTTTAGAAGGAAAAAATATACGTAGGTTCCATGTTGAGTTAATACTTCTTCTTTTACCAACAAAGTATTTCCCAGGAAAAAAACAAACTTAATCAATTTGTATGGCTTTTGTAACTGAAAATTGAAGTTTTGCTGTGTATAAAGTGTCTACAAATTGATAAATCTACATTGGTAAGACAAAATGAATTATACTGTATTTAAAAAATGTGTTGAGACGATATGTAAACATTATGTAACATTATTAACTGTTGCTTTATTACAGGAATATACACAGGCAGTCCCAAAATTGCTAAAGTTATTCCAGTTTATATGTCCAATAACCCCCTTTTAATTAACAACTATCTATTTGCTGGAGGAAGACAAAATAAGATCCAGCATTTCTAATAGTGAAGTAGAGAGAGCCATAAAACCCACATGAAGAAGAAAAGCTGCTGAAGATGACGACATACCAGCTGACCTTTTGAAGGAAATGGGAAAATAAGGATTAATGGCACTGACAAAACTTATATACAACGTGTATCTAAAACATTGCACCTAACTTTGGCAGGCTATTCCTTGGGTGAAAATATAATAATTCACATCAGAAACCTAGGGTCCATCTTGAATATTAAGGGCGGTATTCACCCCTAAACATAGAGATAAAATCGATTATTGTGTGAAATATTATGAAAACTGATTAAGGTATTACAACGAATCTTTGTATACTACTTATTGAAACCTTGATCATTAATAAACTAAATGTGCTTTTGCCGTTACCCACCCCCATCATGTAAAATAGGGGGGGTTGTAACACTTTTTTCTGCAATAAAATATGTCAGAGTAATTATTACTAATTTTGACTTAAGATTACAAAACAAGGATTAAAAATTAACAAAAAAGGTGCCTTTGAGAAACTGTCTATCTTTCCCCGTTTTCGAGATAATCACACAAGTTTGAGCTCAGAGACAAGTATAAATGCCTGCCAGGTAGGCAAACAGAATCGCAGTGTTACTTTGCACTGCAGTCGTTTAACCATTTTTACTGGCACGTGTGACTGTATCACGTTCATTTGGTAAAAAAAAGGCTGGTTTTTGTATTATGATGGAGAAACTCAGATACTTTTCCTTCTTCATAAGCTCCGATGTGTTGCTATTTATCACATTAGTAAGTTATGCTTACACAGTTCACACTTGGGTGGGATTTTAATCATTACACTCATTGGAGTATTGAAAGCTAAATTAAGAAATACTAACCGTAGTTCTTGTATGTTTTAATTCCTAGCTTCAAAAGCAGATTCATAGCAAGTGTTCAAAATAGTGGCCCCTAACGTCATTGCAATAATTGAGGTGGCGAATCAATGACTGGCGTTATCTTTAGAAAACACGTGGTGTTTCTTTAACCTTATCACATGCAGCACCTATCCTGGATAACAGGTCTTCCTTGGATTCAATGGCTATCTCTTACACCAAAGCTTTGAAAAAACCCCACAGAAAGAAGTCTAACAGATTAAGGTAAGGAGAGCGTGGTGGCTACGCAACAGCTATACTGGCTGCCTACCTGGCAGGAATTAACACTTGTCTTTGAAATCAAACATGCATGATTATCTCGGAAACGGGGAAAGATAGACAGTTTCTCCAAGACACCATTTTTTGTTAATTTTTACTTCATGTTTTTTAATCTTATGTCAAAGATAGTAATACTTACTCTGTCATATTTTATTGCAGAAAAAAGTGTTACAACCCCTCCTATTTTACATGATGGGGGTGGATACCGGTAACAGCGCATTTAGTTTATTAATGATACAGGTTTCAATAAGTAGTATACAAAGATTCGTTAAAATACCTTAGTCAGTTTTCATAATATTTCACATAATAGTCGTTTTTAGCTCTATGTTTAGGGGTGAATACCGCCCTTAATATTCAAAATGGACCCTAGGTTGCTGATGTGAATTATTCTATTTTCACCCAAGGAATAGCCTGCCAAAGTTTGATGTAATGTTTTAGATACACGTTGTATATGATCTACAAAACAGGAGAATGGCCTAACCTAGCCATGGTGGCTTTAAAGAATAAAAAAAGCCAAGAAATCAGTGAACACAGGACCATCAGCATCGTCTGTCATGTGAGGAATATCGTTGCAAGAATATTCAACAGGCAATTGGAAATAAAATAAAAAGTGTGATTGAAGAATACCGATTTGGATTCATAAAAGGAACCAGAGATGCCATCAGGATGCTGAGAATAATTTCAGAGAGTACTGGAAGTCAATGAAGAAATCTACAATGGTCTCATTGATTTCCAAAAGGCTTTAGATAGAGTGAAGTGGAAGAAACTGAAGGAAATACTCAATAAGATCGGCAACAACTGGAGTGACTGAAAGCTGATTGCAGACCGGTACTTGGGATAGTGGGTGAAGGTGAGGCTGAATGATGGAGAGACCAACAGGGTGAGTATAAGAAGAGGAGTGAGGCAGGGATGCTTTAGTCATCCAGTCTGTTCAACTTATATGGAGAGTAGTTGGTCAGAGAGTCCCTGGAGCAACATGGCAATTTTAGGATAAGAGGATGCATTGTCAACACAATAAAATATGCAGATGATATAGAATTGCTGTCAAAAATAAGAAAAAATATAAAACTAGCTAGTGGAGATAGGAAGAAAATATGCAGATGATATAGAATTGCTGTCAAAAATAAGGAAAAATATAAAACTAGCTAGTGGAGATAGGAAGAAATTATGAAATGGAGTTTAACATTGAGAAGTCAAAAGTTATGGTGATTTCAAAAATTGAAAAGCAGCTGAGAATCAAAATTGGAATCCTGAGGTTGTATGTAATACATAAAGTAGTTAAAATACCTGGGAAGTCTGTTGACAAAGGATGTCTACTGCACCAAGTGAATTAGATCGAGGATAACCATAGCCAATGAAGTCTTCAACAAAAAGAGGCTACTGTTGACTAGCAAGTTGAGTTTGGAACTGAGGAAGAAACTGATGAAATATTACATTTGGAGCATTATGCTGTGTGGAGCAGAAACTTGGACTCTTAGGAATATGGAAAAGAAATGCTTGGAAAGCTTTGAAATATGGTGCTGGAGAAGACTTAAGAAGATTAGGTGAATATACAGGGTAACAAATAAAGAAGTCTTAAGAAGAGAACCATTTTGGATTTAACTATTCAGTACAAAGGAAACTTGATTTGACACATCCTTAGGACGAATTGTCTTCTGCACGACGTAATAAAAGTAATGTTTGTGGGAAAGAGGAGCTTAGACAGAAAAGGGATTAAATTATTGGATGACTTTAAGGCAAGCAGAAAATTATCGAAGCTGAAGGAGGGGGCAGAGGACAGAAGGCATTGGTGGTCTAAGTTCACTGACAACAGGAATGGACATGTCGTTAGACAGAACACCTAATAATATATAATGACGGATTATCCATGGCTTATGTCCTTCGTTGTAGTCTTTTTCTCTATCAATGTCTGCATTTTCATTGATTTCAACTTTTCTTTCGCGATCTTGAATAAATTGCTGAGGAATCTGCTAAGCATACTTTTTCTAACGTCTTAGGTGTTCTACTATATTTGACAAATATATCTTCAATGAAAATTTCATTTGATCCATTATTAAATGTTTGTATCTAACGTTTGATTTTATAACACGTACATATAGTGTAATTTCGAGCTGTGACATATTTCTTCAAAAGGAATCAATTCAGGCTTTAGAAAGTAGGCCTACTGGTATATTACACATTGAATGTTTGTCAAAATGTGGGAATATTTTGGTCTATTATGGGTTTCAGAAAGTGGCTCAAGTATCATTGTTCTTAACATTACTGGTAAAGGAAAATTAAACCTACATTTCTTCTCGTTGTTCTTTCCTTTATTGTAATTATTATTATGTTTATGACAAATCTAGTATACGTATGGGCTGTCTGGATCATATTTGTAAGCGATAAATCTATCTATACAATTGATACAATTTAATACATTTTGTTAATCACTATGATTGAATTTTCTATGCGTCTTTTAGCCACAAAAACATATGCACATGAGGGAAGCCTCTGATTGGAAACCCAAAACATTGGTAGCTAACTGTAACACGATATTCGTTGAAAGGCCCGTATTCTCTGTATATTTCATTTATAATCGTTTTAATTTTAAATGTTTATATTATATTTGATCAACATTCTTTAATTCATTAGAGTTATTAAATTTCCTGGGATACTTCGGACCACTTTATAGACCACCGTGGGCCAACAGTGTTTCAAGGACCACACTTTGAGAATCACTGGTCTAAGGCATCACTGTCACAATGGAGTGGAGTGCAGATGACAAGGATATTTGGGCTTCGAATTCTGATGGGGTGTAGTGAGTATTTATTCCTAAATGGTTTGCCCCTCTTTCTTTAGGAAAATTCGGGGTATATTTTCAAAATTCAACTTCCTTATAACTAATACATTACTGTAATTAGTACAGCAGAAATGGGTAGTAAGACAAGGTGCTTAAAATAATACACGAATAAAGCCATAATTATGATGTTCCCTTTTTCCTAAATGGTGGTCTACATATATGAACATATGTAAGAAGAATGTCTTTAAAAAAAATAGTGGTCCTATATAGTTATTTAAACTATTCAATTTCACTCTTTGTTATAATGGATTAAACATTATATATTTAAAACCCGTTATTATAATATTTCAGCAAATTTAATAAAATCTAAATGTATGCCTCTCACTAATGTATCAAGCATTTATTTAGATGTCCCATGGTGTACATAGCTTCTAAATATAGACATTAATTATTACAATTTAGAATTAATCTACATGAAATAACTGGTTTTTAAATGACTAGTGATTCGAAATGCAGAGTGGAGGAGGGATGACGCTATTTTAAACATTATATAACTAATCATTAGAATGATGCGTTGAGCAAGATTTGACTCATTTCACTTATCATACATAATTCATGACCAGTTAAATCTATTTTATGGTTAAATACACAGATATTCGTTGAACGAACAATTAGATTTCTCGCATCTGTGAGCATGTGGGAAAATACGTCACTCTCTGTTAGCGGGTTTCGCAGGGGACGGAGAGGTAAGGATTCGAATCCCGGTATGGTGTATTGAGTCGACTTATTTTTCTAAATGGTTTATTTTCACGCACTAATGAGTAAAATACCTCTAAATTCTAGCTACTTCATATATATTTTATTAGTGTGAATATTCAGATATGTATCCCTGAAGAACACAAAAAATTACTTTTGCCAATAAATTATTATAGATATATTTTGAAAGTATTGAAATTTAAATATATTTATTTTATGCCCCTAACTTTTCTTCCGTGATCCACTTTAGGGGCCGAATGTAGGGGGCCACATTTCAATTAATTTAAATTAGTTGAAAAATGACACTTAGGTAGCTCAATGGTAGAGCATTGTTGTTTTAAACCAAAAGTTCCGGTTTCAATTACCGTGTACAGGTGTCATTTTTTCAACTAGTTTAAATTAATTGGAATATAGTTTTTTCCCATATGATCATCCCCATTATTACAATGATTTGCAACCTGTGTATTGACTTTTAATGTCATTAATGTTGTTCACAAAAAATATATATGTGTGTGTGTCTGTCTGTCTGTGTGTGTTTACAGGATGTTCTAAAACTCATAGCCCAAACTTCACATATAGTTTGTCTGAACCAAATAATATAAAATCCCAACACATTTACATCCGGAAAGCTATGCTAATGCCATTTAATTGTGTTCGAAGGTTCAGCGTACAGTGCCAATATAGAAAATCTGTTTGAGTATGCGTGTATAGTGTATACTGTAAAATAGGGTGTAATGATAATGATTCAAATCAATCTAAAATATATAAAAAGTCATGGATGAAGGTAATTTTTCTTTAAAGTAACATATGTAGATAATCCTTTTATGATTCATCCATGAAGAAACACGCGCTTCTTAGAAATAATGTGAAAAGGATTCTACCAGTAAAATATATTTTTTATACCATTCTTCCTGTTAAAGGAACAACTCCGCAGTATTTGGCAAAGACGCCACTTCTCTATACCAATAAGAAGCTAGCCCTCACAACATGTCGCCAGGACTCTTTCTATTAGTTAGTTTTTACACTGTTGAAGAGGGGAGAAAGATGCAAGGGGTATGTCATAATTATATAAACCGTTTGTGCGTGTCAGCCAAGCATCGCAAACAGCAACACACAAACAGCCACAAACAGACTCCAAACATCCACAACAGGGATCCATCCACACGCACAAATCAGTCAGAGACACACACTGGCAGTCACAGTCTAAAATAACTTAAATTAATATCACAAGTGTGCATTGATATAAAGCATTTAATTGGAGTATGTATAAGTAATTAACAGATGTCATTTAAATAAACCGTGTGTGAATAAATAGCCATCAAAAGTTTTCTTTCTTACATTTAATTAATTATACCGTTCTAATTAGTGCTCGACCACGGAGCTATAGACAGCTGGTTAAACGGTATATTTTGCACACAGTGATGATAGGCGCTCGACCACGGAGCTATAGACAACCTATATATCATCACAGCATTATTATATCAGAGAATTAATCCGAAGTGTTTCAATCGACGCCCGACGCGGCTCGATTTAATTCAATAGTGTTTCAATCGACGCCTGACTCGGGTCGATTTAATTCAACAGTGTTACAAGGTTGCATAGGAGTTAGGCGCGTCGCACTACACACCTAGAAAACTTGGAACACGGCAGCAGAACATAACACAATTAATAGTAAACAACACAGCAGTCCATCTAGTTCTGAGGGTCGTCATTAGCGCTCTTACATTACAGAAAGTGCTTGCTATTATTACATATGCAGTGCCACGCGTCAACTCCTATATGTAACTTGTACATCCATGCTTGAAAGATTGTAACCACCTTCTTTTCCCGAGAAATAAAAGCCGGGCAGTTATTAAAGAGTAACAAAAAATATATTTATTGGATATAAGAGATATAGTTAAGAAACAATAACAAAATATAAACATAAGAATATTGATCATAGTGTGTAAGATCGGAGGTTTAGAAATTAAACATTTTGTACCATTACACTCTAATATTGACATGATTGACAGAATCCGGGAAACACGATACCTCGTGAATATAAAAGTAGTTTAGAGTGCTCAAACCCGCCTCAGTGGCGTATTTGGCTAACGCGCTAGTCGTGTAAAGCTCGACTGCTGAGGACGAGGAGATCGAGGTTCGATTCTCGGTCGGGTGAACTGGGGGTGGTTTTTCCTAAATGATTTTCCACTCTTCCTCCACGCAAATGCGGGTTCACTTAATCTAATTCAACATTCCCAATTCACAATCCATTAGCGTAATTAGTACTTAAAGCGTATAACCCGAATGGGTAGTAAGACTTGGTGCTAAATAAATAAAATATAGATTGCTCAAAGTCGGTGAGCTTAACATTAACATAACTTTCCATGAAGATCAAAATAGATTAGAAAGTTTGAAGTCAGAGTCTTTGATATTTATATAATATTTCAAGAATAACAATAATAGACTAGAAATTTCAAATTCAGAGACTATTATTTATATAATATTTCATGAATAGCCAAACGGAATAAAACGCTCAAAGTTAAAGACTTTAATATTAATATAATGTTTTATGAATAGCAATAATAGACTAGAAAGTTAAAAGACAGCGAATTTAATATTTATATAATATTTCAAGAATAATAGTAATAGACTAGAAGGATCAAAGACAGAGACTTTCATATTTATATTAGTACTAGCTTTTGCCCACGGTTTTGCTCGCGTTAATGTTTATTTTGTCAATAAATTCAGGTTGTCGGTCGACACAGGAAGTATGTAACTAAAAACGATGAACTTATTCAGGTTGTTGGTCAATAAAAGTAGAGATAAAGAAACATACATACTACACACTATAAATAAGGATTAAGTGTAGGAGTAAAAAAGAAGTAGCGGAGTGTGTGTCAGTAGAGTCATAGGTTATACCTTGCCGCAAATTTAAAATCCCACTCCATCTTAAATTTTACCTACAGTTAATTAACATCCCTTATTTACTCCGCTTGTTCTTGGCCGTTGCAATCATGGGAACAGAATAGATCCATATTTTAGGACGCTCCTATATACTATGTTGTATGTCCTTCAATTTGGCGCCAATACATACAAATTCTGGGCATTGGACACACGCGAACATGCTGTATATAGCTGGCCATGGGAAAAACATGGCTTTTCCAAATGCACCCCTGCTAACGGCAATGTTTGCCCTTGCACTTTGTTAATAGTAATAGCAAAACTAAGTTTGATTGGAAACTGGAGTCTTTTGAATTGAAATGGTAGGTCAGTGGGGATTATTGGGATTCGTGGTATGATTACACTTTCCCCTTTTCCCACACCTGTTAAAATGGTGGCACAGATTATATTTTGCCCTAATTGTGTAATCCAAAACCTCGTCCCATTACATAATCGGGGTGCATCTAAATTTCGCATAAGCATAATTGATACACCTAATTTCAATTGTAGTTTATACGAGGGTACACCCGATTGCTCCAGAGAATTTAAACTCAGCGGGATACGAAGTGCTCTGTTCTGTGTCCATGATTGTATCTATTGACAAATACTCCTTTATTTCTCCCTGCACCCCTTTCAAAACGTCAGGGCTGATTTTTGTTAACGATTTCATTTTTTGGTGCAAGAATTGCTCTTGCACACAACCAGTGATCACAATTAAAATTTAGTTGTAAGTCTGGGTATACTTTAGCAATGAGCTCCACATCATTTTCCACCAAATTACAGAATTCACCTGTAAGTAAAATACAGCCTTCAGCATCCGTGTCCAAACGTCCATCGCCAATATTCAATAGTTTCTCTTGCGTAATGTCCTGAATCTACGTCATTATAAAGGTGGACTCTCATATTCGTTGTTAGGCTGAATTTTTTAATTTTTAAAAACTTTTTTTTAAGAAAAAAATACCTAACCTAAAAATTAAAACAAACAAACTATTGCCTTAAAGGTAAAAAAAAAAAATTAGAAGTAAGATAACTAACCTAAAAATAATAAATGATAAACTATCGCTCAAGGAAAAAATGGAACATATAAACTGAAAACGTAAAACATTTACAATATTATTAAAATAGGACTAAACACAGATGAATAAATGATAACAAATCAATGTTTGTAAACAAATGAATCGCAAACACGTATTGTTATTTCCCATCGATACGGTCCCCAACTCCCTTTCTTCCCTTTATCCAAACTTCTTAATTATGAGTTTAAAATAGCCATAGATAATACAAATCGTTACCGCGTTTTAAAATATTCTCACCAACATCTATCGGATTTTGGGAGTAATGAAATCTTAGTACATTAAATAGTACAAATCTATACCGCGCCATTTATCGAGTTGTTATAGTACTAAAAGTTAAAGGCACTTTAGTAGAAATAATGTTTTTATTTGAGTTCATCACAGTAAAATACCAAACTTCTTAAGACAATTTTGTCATTTACCATAACGGGGTGAACAGACAGAGCTTAATTAGCTGAATGTTGCAATTCATGTTCATATCAGTAGGCCTAGTTGTTATGCCGGACGACCGTCTAAAAGTTATTTTTTTCTATCCCTCGGGAACAGTATTTTTTTCTGGATGAAAGGTACCTTATGTCCTTTTCTGTATCCCTCGGGAACAGTACTTTTTTCTGGATGAAAGGTACCTTATATCCTTTTCTGTACCCATGACAACGTGTATGCAAAATTTCATGATGATCGGTCGAGTAGTTTAGGCGTGAAAGCGTAACAAACAAACAAACAAACAATCAAACAAACAAACTCACATTCGCATTTATAATATTATATAGTTAGCATTTTAAGAATAGCAATAATAGACTAAAAGGATCAAAGTTAGATACTTTAATATTTATATAATGTTTCTTGTATAACAATAATAGACTAGAAAGTTCAAGGTCAGAGAATTTAATATTTATATAATATTTCAAGAACAACAATAATAGACTATGCCATAAAAGTATGAAGCTTACAAGATAGCCCCAAGCCAAACGAATGGGTATCGAACAAGGACATTACATTACTAAATATATTTAGATATAGACTCAACCGTCCTAAAATAAATACATCCATATCAAGTGAGCACGCCTATAATGGCTCTAATTTTCGATGCGCAATAATTACAAAGGCTCTGATGATCACACAGCAAGATTGTGATAAGGCCAGCTGGACTTTCGAGCTAATATCTCGTTCTCAGACATAATAGGGAGGTGTGGTATAAAGTACAATACTGAGAGAATATCTTGCAACTAATACAACAGCGTAGAATATAAGTGTCCCGCTTATCAATGAATTCTCACTAAATAGAGTCATAAATAAATCACACAAATTAGTGGCGATCAGCATCCCTATGGACTGCTCAAGGCAACTAAGGCAATCAATATTACATTAACAGTACCGACAATCAGCATGCGCTACTCTCACGAAAAATAGAGACAAAATGCGCACTCAAAGTTAAAGTCTCAAAAATAAGTTCCACAAGTAAGTTAAAAATAATTAAGACGAGGATACAACATAACCCCGTAGACACCAAAAAGAAACCCATCCCAAATATGACAATTATAAATATTAAGACCAAATTATTAATTTTGAATGAAATCCCGCATGTTAAACCCAAAATAAGATTTGATACATACAATTAAGTCACAGCCTAAGCTATCGCACTCATCTCAGTTAGCCTATGGAGTAATGAGTGACTATCAAAACATCCCCTTATATAGTGAAAACGGACAGCCATGTTCACAGAGAGCGGGAAGGATAGGAGGAGAAAGGAGGGGAAAGGAGGAGATGGAGTGGGGACTCTGCCGGTCAGCCATAGAACTAGAAACTTTGAGAATGGACCTAGTGGAGGAAGCGGCAACTAATACGTGCCGAAACGCCTTCATTTTATTTTTCTCTTGGGCGGGACTTTCTTCTAGAGCTGGCTATTGCATAACGACTCCGTTTAGTCTGTGGAACTGTATTTTGGCGAGAGGTGGTCAATGCTCACGATGCCAGAATTTGAGTCCACGGGGCATGGGGTAAGTATTACCCCATTTGTTTGTAGTTGTTACATGTAAATAGTTACCAGATTTACTATCCCAGCGCTGTACGCCAAAACTTTGGACACAATTTAATGGTATTATCATAGTTTCCGCATGTAAGTGTATAAAGATTTTGTATTACTTTTGGTTCAAACAAACTATATGGGCAGTTTGGGCTATGAGTTTACGAACACCCTGTATATATGATACCGTGAAAACTGGAAACGAGCCGATTTCCGGTAATCAACCACGATTTCCGGGATTCACTGTTTCTCACTGGTGGACGTTGGAAATTCAATTTCTCTAACAGTCTTTCACCGGTGTGTATCCGTAATCGAGAGATCCAAAATGTCGAATACCAGTAATTGTGAGGGTACGCTTGTGTATGTTAGAAATAAAGGAATAATGCATTGCGCATCTATTTGCGCATCTATCTGTGCATCTATCTACGCATTAGAAACTACATGTTTCAGAGACGGCGTTCTGTGTATTGTACCGTGTGTGATTTTCTATTCAGAATGAATTCTGTAGTAACCTAATCTATCTCGACCTATCCTTATCTAACCTACTCTGACCTAACCTAACCTAACCTACCCTTCCCTACCCTAACCTAACCTAACCTACCCTTCCCTAACCTACCCTACCCTAAATAACTTTAAACTATGGTGCCGTAACTTTTTCTTTTTGTAAGGGTGTAACAAATTTGTGGTATTATTAGTTGTAATTACTTGCAACTAATCTACTATGAGGCATTTGTTTCTAGGGTTCAATTATCAATTTCCAGTTAACTGCAGTGAAATAAATTCGTTGTTATATTTTTTCCAAAATACACAGGCTCCACTTAACGTCCCCGGAAATCACCGGCAGTTATTAGAAACTAACACTCATTTCCACTATCCACCAGTGTAAACTTGTGAATCAAGGAAATTACTGTCGATTACCAGCAATCGTCACGTTTCCAGCTTTCATGGTAGCACACACACACATATATATTTTCTATAAGTTCCTCCATATCAGAATCGTTCTATACTGGTTGTGGATACATTATATCATCTGTCTCCGTCTTGAATGAGAGGACCTATTTTGTAAGTGTCGCTCAGAGTCCTCGTCCTTCTAGCTCAAGTATGATAGGACCTTCAACTGTAAAATACTGGAGATGTTTACCAAGCCATTACCACCTCTCACCGCCTCAATAGTGAGCAACTTCACATCTCGAGGGTTGGTCGCGTGGTCAGTGCGTTGGATTTATACGCACAAAATATAAACTTTATCACAGCGTCTTATTACCTGTTCAGTTTATAAACATATTATGTTAACATTACTCTGGTGTGGTAGGGAGGAAGAAGGAAGCATTTTAGAATTAATATACCCACATTTGCGTGGAAGGAGATTGTGAAACCATTTAGGAAATCCACCCTCGGTACATCCGACCAAAATTTGAACCTTGATTTCCCCGTCATTGGGAGGCCAATTAAACATGAAAGTGACGCTTTAGACTATTAGGCCGCTGAAGTGACTCATCTATACTGTTTATTTAAATTTGTTTTTGTTGAAAAGTTTCATGCATTCCCACTAGAAAGCACTAATATGACGGCTTATTTATTTATCCTTACATACCTGTCCTGATACCTAGTATGTAACTCAGGACCTAATTCTACTTATACTGTTTTGTCTACTTCAATTTATTTATCTAATTTTACAATATTTGAGTATGGTAAGTAACACTTAAACTAGTTGTCCTAAATTCCTACTTTATAATTGTCTATCCTACTAGTGTGATGGGCTTTACTGAGGGGGTTTAAGAGTAGAGGCTCATCATAATATATTCTACTAGATAGCTGTTGCCCGCGGCTTTGCTCGCGTGGAAGTTGATTATATACAAATACGAAAATATACATATGTATTTACAGATTAATTTAAAATATTACGTTACGTTGATGACCATAACTTGACCTCAGATCAAAAATAATGCAAGTCCGATACAAACTTTCACCCCCTTTTTCATCCCTTATTAAATAAAATTTCCAAAATTCCTGAAACACGTATTTATTTGTTTTACGTCAATAACCGAAATACAAAATTTTGTTTATGTAACTTTCAAAATGATGGACTATCATACATATTATCATCCCCTATTTTGACCCCTTTGGGGTGGAATTTTCTAAAATCCTTTCTTAGTGGGTGCCTACATAACAAAATGAATATACAGTCCGAATTTCATGCTTGTAGCCTTGATAGTTTGCGCTCGGCGATGATGAATCAGTCAGTCAGTCAGTCAGAACATGTTATTTTATAAGTATAGATTAATCCTTTCATTCAAGGTTACCTTTATAACTTGTTTCACATGTTTTAATATCTTATATGGCTATCATATTTATATACTAATGGGGTAGGGACGATGAGTAAGTTAGAACGTAGTAGTAATTTACCAGCATTTGCGAGAGTACCCACTGATGCGAGTGCGTTGAACTCTACCTCTCTTTTGTTGTTGTTCGCGTCCTTCCGGGCTATGCGCATCTAACTACACTAGTCAAAGATGATGAGGTATATGTATATATAATTTATTTAAGGTATTTAACGTGCGCTTTCTGAACCAATTGATTTGATTATAACAGCACATGACTTATAAACTAACTTAAATCTAGAACAGACACAGCACCCAGCCCCCGGGCGTTAATTCATCACTGTGAAAGGGAAAACTCACATTTCACTAATGATAAATTATTCAGCCATGCCAGAAACTGAGCCCAGGACCTTTAGCTCAGTAGAAAGACACGCTACCGTCCGAGATAAATTGTCGGATGATGAGTTATAAACTAGAGGAAATGTACCTGTATTTTGTGAAGGTAGAAAGATAAGCCATTTAGTAACCAAAAAACCTTCAGTATACCCAGCTGGGACAATAGCCATGACCACGCCCCGTTGCCGGAAAACCAGAATAGTCGAGATCGACACTTTAGCCCACGTGCCCACCAAAGTGTGAGTTTTTTTAAAACTATATGACAGTGGTGTTTTTAATGGGGAAAATATACTTGTCTAAAGTATATTTTAAATAAAACCCACTTCGGTGGTCGAATGGCTTAAACCAGTTGTCACTCTCGCAATTAGACTGGACTTTCGAAAATGTGGAGATCAGGGTTCAAATCATGGTCAGGTACACTGAGGGTTGTTTTCTTGTTGTTATTTTCCACTACCCCTTCACGCAAATGGGGCTACACTTACTAGAAATGTAACCGTCTCTACACCAGCTTCTTTTTGGTTTTTAGTACCACGTCTTACTATCCGTTTGTATTATACGCTTTTGAACTAATTACTTTAATGGTTTAAGGGATTAGGAAGGTCATATTAAAGGAGGTGTATCTACATTTGCGTGGAGAGAGTAGAAAACCATTTAGAAAAAAAACACTCTCAGTACACCCGACCGAGATTCGAACCTCGATCTTCCCGCCATTGGCAGTCTAGCCTACACCAGCGTTATTAGTATAATATATGCGTACACCCCACAGTTAGATGCGGTGAATAAAAAATAAGAATAATATTTTAACGAACTTAATCTGCCTGAACGCACGGTTTTAAGTGGGCGGGTCCTCACTCTTGGGTGTCATTGTACCGCGTGGACGAGGGCTCCCTGCATCTATACATATAGTCTATTGTCGACTCGGATGGTAATATTTGTGAGCTAACAGGTTCCCCGAAAGCGAGGGATACCACCCAAACAAAAGGGGATATGTGTCTCAATAACGAGATCGTTACACGCAGGTACCGTAGCCATCTGGGGCTGTGTGACGTCACAGGTCATTAGTACGGGTGTGATGAGGGGGTAGGCTTTCTCCCACAAGATCACTCTCAGGCACGAACACTAGTTGAATGGGGTGGCGTGATACCCACCGATTGGCAAACGTAACGACAAAATATTGCGACTTTTAAGTGATTGCCCTATTAGATGAGAGAATCATTCTCCGTGTTTGAGTCATAAGGGTATTTGGGGGCTATTTTTTATTTATATTCAGCGCAGCGTCTCACTAACCCATTCGGACTATATGCACATATCCTAGTTAGGCTAAGTGTTAGGAAGGATTAATTCAGAGGACAAATACCCACATTGGCGTGAAGGAGAGTGGGACAACGTTTAGAAAACAAATCCCCCTCAGTACACCCGACCAGTATTTAGGGAAAATGGAAGATGAGATCAGATATTAAAAACAACATTGTAATATATCGTCTTTTTTATATACAGCCTTTCATTAGGAAGTTAGAGAGAATTTTTCTAATTTTATAAATTCTACTCCCTCCTGCCATCTAAGTTTTATTATTATTTAGCACAACGTCTTACTACCCGTTCGGGTTATACGCTTTAAGTACTAATTACGCTAATGGATTGGGAATCGGGAAGGATGAATTAGAGGAAGTGAACCCGCATTTGCGTGGAGGGAGAGTGGAAAACCATTTAGGAAAAACCACCCCCAGTTCACCCGACCGAGATTCGAACCTCGATCTCTCTGTCCTCGGCGGTCGAGCTCAACACGACTAGCGCGTTAGCCAACTACGCCACTGAGGCGGGTCTAAGTTTTATTATATATAATATACAAACACGTAAAATAAGTATTTATATAAAATAAAATTTTCAAAAATAAATTATTTTGTTCTAGGATTAACTATTTTAGTTTAAGATCTTTTTTTTTACTATAATTAAATATCTAAATGAATTGATAACATTATATTGAAGATAATAAAGTGTTGTTAATCTTATTTAAATAAAATACACAGAATCAACAATAATTTTGTATACAATCTCAAAATCACTAGATAATAAATAACAATGAAAAAGTGTATTTTGTATAGGCTAAGTCTAAGGACCATGTTTACGAGTTGATAGTCGAAAGTTTTAACTACTACATTACACATTAAAACTTTCCGTAAAACTCGCAGATTATTAATTTTATACTCACCCCAAAGTAAATTTATGTGTACGCCAATGTTTTATATATCCTGAATATAAAATATGTTAGGGCCTCTTTCAAACACTATAATTTATTAAATTTAATGAATCAATGAAACATTATTATTATTATTAGCACCGCGTCTTACTACCCGTTCGGGTTATACGCACTTACGCTAATGTGTAATGGTAGGGTGATTGTGAGATGAAATGAAGGACCTACAGTTTAACGTGGAATCCGAACCACGGTGGTGGCCTGGCATTCCACACATTCACAAGATGTATTGTCAGAGGTGTAGGAAGGGTTTGGAAATCAGATAAATCTGTGCCGGGACCGAGGATTGAACCCCGGCCGCCAGCACAGAAGTCTGACACCTTAGCCCTAGACCACCAGGTCCCCAAAATCAATGAAACAAAATATAATTAATGGCTTATTGATTAATTAGTTAATACTTACTGACTAATTTACCAAAGTTCTCAAGACATTATATAAAACAAAACCAACTTTATTACCTTGATAATATGATGGATCTTGACGTTTTAAGTAGCCCAAAACTAAAAAAAGTGGGTTCTTAAAATATTCCTTCTTTCCCCATGTCTGACTGTCCCCTCTGGATGTCTATCTATTTTGGGCTGGATCCGAAACGATTAGATTTCGTTCATACTTGATAATTTGTTGTTATATGGTTATACATCAAGGACAAAACTTGATTTTGACTTTAGGCATGAAATTAAGCGTAGCTTACTATTAAATTATTATTGAAATTTGGAAAATGGCTCCGGATGTTTTTTATAATGGGTGTATGAGAATTGTTCTGCGTGATAATTTTTTTATAAGAAACATTATTTGATTAAAGTTTTTCGATTAGGAATCATCCACAAATAACGTAACGCTTTTTTTCTAACCTTTTTCGATCCTCTCTCCTCTAAAGTAACACCATCTCATTACCCTTTACAACCAGAGTTAGGTAACTTCGCATCAAGAATGAATGTCATTATTTCAAAGGGAAGATTTTCGACACTAAAAGAGGAACTCGGGTTTAATACAATTCAGAATCAAGAACTATCTATAAATATATTCACTAACAGTGAAAAAAATTAACCATACATTTTTTAACATTAGTATTAAAGTTTAATATCTGTGTTACGTAGCACTGTGATGTAACCATCCTTTTCTCGTGCAACATCGTGTAAACATTAGAAAGAGCTCCCTCCCCCTTATGCCCCTCAAAAGCGATACATTGTGTATTGATGACCCCTGATATGTATTTAAAAATTTGATTAAAAAAATATCTATAGCAATTTTGTTTGAAATTTATATCTGAAGAGTGTTTTATATGATTATCAATAATTTTTTCTTAAGAAAAAATTATTTAAGGATAGTTAGCAGATATAATCAATTAAAAATATATTCACCATTACAATATAATATATTGAAAATTATGTACGGATGAGTTATAACATTTATTTTTAAAATATAAATTTATTTTGGTGCTTGGCCAAAGCTACCATACATCCTGGCTGAAACAAATATCAAATATATGCTCTGCATGAAAATGACAACACATTTTTCAAACTAGGACAAGAGAATAAAAATGAATTATTATTATTATTAATCAAGTACAAACAGTATTAGAATGAAATTATATATGTAATTAACTTCACAAAAACTCACGTGGGTTAGTAAAATAAAATTGAAATATTTAATCTTGTCGGGATTGAACCAAGTCCACTCAAGTCAGAATCTGTCATGCTGATGGAGCAACTAGTCATACCATCGCCATCAAATAAATGTGTAGAACTTTTTTTTTCCCCACCACATTTTACTATCCGTCCGGGCTGTACATATTTTAAAATGCAGTAATGAGGTAAGAATGGAGAAGGTATAAATAGAAAGAATGTATCCGCATTTGATGATTGTGGAGAGAGCGTAAGACACTATGTAGAAAATAAGTCAGACTCTGGTTTTTTTCCCCCAGCCGGGATTCAAGCACCGACCTTCCTGTCACCGGAAAATCCGACCATACCGATGCTGGTAGTAGGAGATTAAAAAAAAACACATCAGGGGTTGAAAAAAAGAGACACCATAACCCTAAACATAAATACAAAATAATAAAAACAAGTGTTTAGTGAATGTCACAGAGTAGTTGTACGACGACGTGATGTCAGTTTAATTGTGCCAGCAGTCTGTTCTTCCGTCCCCTCCCTCACATAACCCCTCACCCCCCTCCCGGCAATTACTACACGGGGGCACGTCACTCTGAGACCTTGACATCTGACACGGGCATTGGCTCCCTTATTACTTCCCCCCTCCCACATCACCTGACGGAATCTTTCCACCTCAGGGGAACTAATTCTTCTTTGCACGTTCTCACCTTCACCGAAACCAATGATAACACGGAGCGCGGGATTTAATATCGGTTGAAACGTTAGGGAGGAGCAGTAGACAAGCGAGGGCTTTCACAACTCAAAACAGATTGTTTTGTTTTTATTGTGCATCGGGTATAACCGTATAACTATACACATCCTGGCTATACACATCCAATTCACACTGACGGCGCAGGGAAAAGGAAATTAGAGTAGTTATTAAAAGGAAATTATACCCGCATTTACGCAAATAGAGAATAAAAACTATTTTTAAAAAACTCAGTTCGCCCCGATCTCCCCAATACAGGCAAACGAGACAATACGAGACTGACGTTCAGTTCGAGATCCCACAGATTATTAACTAGTCAAGAAGTGTCGGGGACAAGCTAGCAGGGTGAAAAAGATTTCGACTCCAACGATACTAAAGGTGTTTTTTTTTCTGTCGATTTGATTTGTCAGCCCTCGCTCCGGAAGAATGCAGAGTAGTTAGACCTACTCATTCTGACCCTCAATATTATCTAGCAAGTCCCTGAAAGTAAACAAATTTGTTTCACGGATGTTGATTTATTTAATATGCCTTTTAAAATTATTATTATATTATTATTACCCGCCTCGGTGGCGTAGTTGGCTAACGCGCTAGTCGTGTTGAGCTCGACTGCTGAGGACGGGGGGGATCGAGATTCAATTCTCGGTCGGGTGAACTGGGGGTGGTTTTTCCTAAATGGTTTTCCACTCTCCCTCCACGCAAATGCGCGTTCACCTCCTCTAATTCAACCGTTTCAACTCCTAATCCATTAGCGTAATTAGTACTTAAAGCGTATAACCCGAATGGGTAGTAAGACGCGGTGCTAAATATTATTATTATTATTATTATTATTATTATTATTACTTGCAACACGTCTTACTACCCATTCGGGTTTCACGCACTTACGCTAATGTATAATGGTAGGGTGATTGTGAGATGAAATGAAGGACCTACAATTTAACGTGGGATCCGAACAAAGGTGAAGGACTACATTACACACATAACATACATAAACGCAATACATTCATACCTAATCATTCCATTACCTTACGCGATAGGCTAAAGACTGTACACCTTTATAATGATTTATGAATAATTAGTGCTTTATTGACGAGGCTAGCTTCACATTTATCAAATATAAAATATGCCTTAAAAGAAATTAAAATTAGAGAAACAAATACCTGGAAGTGTTGTGGATTTAAAACAATACTAAATATTGATATAGTGACATAATTAATAAGTTTAATGGTTAATCTAGACATCACCAAATAGTGTATGCGTATGTATGTATTAATTAAGATAATGTATTAGGGATTATGAAAGTTTAATTAAGAGAAAGTTTACCCGCATTTTCATGGAGAGAGGGTGCAAAAAACATTTATTAAAAAACATCAGAACAGCCAACTGGGATAGAACACCAACCTCCCCCCCCC
>CABFVZ010003218.1:35249-47985 GCA_902151445.1 Timema monikensis | reverse complement strand
TATTATTATTATTAGCACCGCGTCTTACTACCCGTTCGGGTTATACGCACTTTCGCTAATGTGTAATGGTAGGGTGATTATGAGATGAAATGAAGGACCTACAGTTTAACGTGGAATCCGAACCATGGTGGCGGCCTGGCATTCCACACATTCACAAGATGTTTTGTCAGAGGTGAAGGAAGGGTTTAGAAATCAGATAAATCTGTGCCGGGACCAAGGATTGAACCCCGGCCGCCAGCTCAGAAGTCTGACACCTTACCCCTAGGCCTCCAGGTCACCTTCCTTGTAGATACACTGAAAATTAAAATAATACACTTTTGTAAAAGCAAATGTAGGCTCAATTCCATGTCGTCTCTGGTCGTTTTGCCTGGGTAGACTGGTAAACTGTACCTGTAATATGTTCTGCCTCGTTATGTCCTCATTTGACCATTGCTAAAAATATCTCACTTGATTATATATTTCCTTTGATGGCCAACTAATGAACGTTCTACTGAGTGATGAGAACAATTCACAGAAACAGTGTAACTTTGCATGGTAATAAGATACAACACATTGCTAGTAAAATTTATTTTACAATCGATGGTTTTTTATCACCACATCTTACTACCCGTTGGGTGACCTGGTGGTCTAGGGGTAAGGTGTCAGACTTCTATGCTGGCGGCCGGGGTTCAATCCTTGGTCCCGGCACAGATTTATCTCATTTCCAAACCCTTCCTTCACCTCTGACAAGACATCTTGTGAATGTGGGGAATGCCAGGCCGCCACCGTGGTTCGGATCCCACGCTAAACTGTAGGTCCTTCATTTCATCTCACAATCACCCTACCATTACACATTAGCGTAAGTGCGTATAACCCGAACGGGTAGTAAGACGTGGTGCTAATAATAATAATAATAATAATAATAATAATAATAATAATACCCGTTCAGGTTATACGTATATATGATAATTACTCTAAAAGGTTAAGATTGGTAAAGAAAATATTTAGAAGTACTCTACTCACATTTTTGTGGAAGAAGAGTGGGACACCATTTAGGAAAAATCACCCTCAGTAGACCCAACCGGAATCGAACCATGATCTTACTATCATTCGCAGTCTAGTCTACTGTAAGAGTAGCGCCTTAGACCATGCGGCCACTGAAGCGTGTTTTTTTACTAACTGTCCGGGCTGTCCGCCTATTTATATCAACATGATTGGGATGGAGGAGGCTTAATGTAGATGAAATGTAGACACATTTACGTGAAGGCACAGAGGTAGAACCCGTAAGAAAACACAGACTCAGTACACCAACAAGGATTTCAAACCCTGAACTCTCCAAAACCGACAATCAAATTTATTAAGAGAGTGACGCCTAGATCGTGCAACCAAAAATGCGGCTCATAACATCATTAATTGGATTAAACATTTGTTGTAATTTAAAAAATAAATACCGCACAGACTTTCTCTTTTATCTTTTTTTTTTCTGCTGATAAAAGTTAATCACATTCTACCAAAGAGAATAAATGAAATAATATATACAGTTACATAAACAATCTTTATAGGTTTTTTTATACAATAACAATACTCCTCTCTCTGAGAGTTTTATAGAAAGTAAAAATCTATTTCGCAAGGTATTTGACACATCTTCCGTGAATACTCGAAGTAAGTAAATAGCTGCAGAGCTCTCGTTGACTACGGAGAATAAAACGACAAAACATGTCATAGATTCAATGTTAATCCGACTTAAGTAGGATTTCACACCTCACTGCTACTCTTTCTTATAGGGCCCCGCGTACATTCAATTAACCTCGGTATTTGTCAAACAAGACGTCCCGAATCCATCTAATTTAAAACATTTCATATAAGGTCCCAATGATTGTACCGTATTCTTGAAATTAGATTTTAATCATAAATTAAATTGCAATTATCTTCAAAGAATCTAGCCTTTTGGAAAACGGGAAATACAATAGGAATTAATTTCAGCCTTAGAATTGGATAAAATGTTCAAAATGAACTATTAATTGTAGTTATCATTTAGTTTACTAATGAATAACTTTGTGAACTAATAATCTATATTATTTTTTAGCATCGCACCTTACTACACATTCGGGTAGTATGCTTATTTATTAATTAAAAAATAATCATTTGACCCTCCTTGGTGGAGTAGTAAGCTAACGTGCTAGTTTCATGTTGAGTTAGACAGTCCAAGACAGGGAGATCGAGTTTATAATCTCGCTCGGGTGAACTGGGGGCGGTTTACAAAAAAATTGTTTTCCACTCTCCCTTCATCAAAATGAGGGTTCACTTCCTCTATATTCAACCCTTCTCAATTCCTAATCCGTTAGCGTAATTATTACTTGAGCGCGTATAGCTCTAAAGGCCCGTTGACACGATGTTAGTTGACTAATGCAAGTACACTAAATTTGGCTGCGCGCGCACAGCTTGCACCGTGTAAACAGACAAGCAAGCTACTAACAAGCAAGTCTACTTGCAACTGAAAATGTTGGTCACCTTCCAACTTTACTAATGCAAGTAGACAATTCATAATGGCGGCAACTGAAGAATCGGTTGTGCGGGGGACACTTATTTGTGGAATCTTATGATAAGAATGAGTTTTTGTGCAATTTTAAGCACCGAATTTATAAAGATAAGAATGAGAGGGATATTGCACTAGAGGGTATTGTAAAGTTATATCAGGTGTACATATTCTCTAGAAGTTTCCAAAATAAAATTTTAGGCCTACGTAAATTTTACAAATGTTCCTTGTGAGAGATATTATTTAATATCGGTAAACAAATGGTATCAATAATTCTAACAAACCATTATTTCCTACCACTCAACGTGGAATGTGTAAATTTTTTATATACGATCACAAAATATAATAACACTTTGTAGTACCGTGATTAGTTCCGGCAACATAATATTCGCGTTATCGTCAAGTAAGGTAGGAATGGCCGGTGGTTTTCACGCGAAATCTTCGGCGCGTTTTCCAATCTCCATATTTGACACTTTAACCAATCTTTATAAGTTTTAATTATAAATGTTCAGCCCACACACATCAAACACTTGTAGTAATACTTTGGAATCTTGAGTAGATACATAATTTAATATTATTATCGTATAGCAAACCAGATAGTCTATATTTAAACCAATCTAGAATATTAATTGAATTATTATTTTTAAGGAATATTTTAGGCCTAGCAAGCTAGCATTTAACAAATTATTTTGTTATTAGTATACCAACATTTAAAACAGTGTTGAAAAAATCTGGGTTGGACCTATTTAAAAAAATGCCCTACCGAGTTTAGTTGTATTGGAATTTATTGACCTTATTTGAGTTTAGTTTTACTTAACATATATGCTAAATAAATTAACAAATCAAGTAAAATAATTTAATAATTATTTGGGATCAACTAAAATATATTTTAATGTATTAAGGAACTAAGAAATAGTAGACACACTAATCACTAACTTTTTTATGTTGGCTATATAAAACAATTTTTATTAAATAGGTAAAATAATTATGATAAATTGCATTTACTAAGAAATTGTAATTTATGTGGCCGCCCATACTTATTCTAAATTCACCCTTACTAGCTCCTAACACATAAGCGTAATTAGTATATGCGTATAAATTACTCGAACGAGAAATGAGACGCAGTGATAAAAAGAAGGCTCCAATAGAGAGACCAGTTATCACCACTCTTCATTTTCAGCCATGTTTTTATAAGCGCTACTAATGCAAGTGAAAAATACTTGTCAACACAACTAGCATGTTAGTAAGTTAGTACTAGTAAACTTGCATTAGTCCACTAACACCGTGTCAACAGGCCTTAACGGGTAGTAAGATGCAGTGCTAAATAAATAAATAATACAAAATACCTATTACACTAATGATTTTATGGATTGGGAAGGTTATATTTAGAGGAAGTGTACACTTATTTGTGTGGAGGGAGAGTGGAAAACTATTTAAGGAAAACCATCCTCAGTGCACCCGACCTAGATTCGAACCTCGATCTCCCCGTTATTGGCGGTCCAGTCTACTCTGAAAGTAGCGTGCTAGACTATGCGTCCACCAAAGTGGGTATCTATATTAATAAAATTAAATGTTTGTCAAGAGCATTGCATGTTATCTTCCGCACGCAGAGATCTGATGTAAAATTTAATATTACCTGTTCACATACATGTACGTTTCATAGCTGAAATTTAAATTTTTTATTAGATATCTTAAATATATTAAAAACTGGGCCTGAGGAAATAAATAAGGAAGATTTTTTTTTCTGTATATTTAAAGCAAATAAAAGCGTTGCCACGCAATAACGCCGGGTACTTCTGCTAGTGTATAATAATGTTAGTAGCTAAGCATTCCCATTTAGGTAATTGTTACCCCTAGGCAATTTATGTAAGATGCGCTACTACGGCGATCAAGGAACAAAAGTCAAAATATCCACAATTTCTTTTTTCAGACGTGATACATAAATATATTAATATATGTATTTGGGTATTTATTTTAGCACCGCGACTTACCAACCATTGGGTTTGGATGCCTATGTATTAATTACGATAATGTGTTAGGGATAAGAAGGGTCAACTTTATAGGAAGTGTACCCACATTTGCATGTAGAGCGAGAGTAGGAAACCATTTAGAAAAAGAACCCCCTCAGTACACCCGACTGGTATTCGATCCCTGATCTCTCCACCATCGGCAATCCAGTCCATTGCGACAGTGATGCCTTGATATCACTAAATCACCAAAGTGGTTATGAGCATAGTTGATTTCCTCAATAAATGACCGTTGAGGGTGTGTATGTTTCAGAGTGGTTACACATCAAAGCTTTATTCGCTAATGATTGGTCCAATTTCTTGAGTAATTGTGGTTTCCCTGCTATTAAAAGCGGTTAGTGCTATGCACTTAATGTCAATACTCGGTAACGTGTTGCTGCGATCGCAATCCAATGGTGAAAACGATACACAACCAGATGTGTGATCAACAAATATTTTAAAACACGACTAATCAATTATTGACACGCGGTTGGGGTTTCCAAGCGCTTGTTTAATAGATATGTCGCTCTATCTATATACTTGCCACAAATATCAGCTCTCCATACTAGACTATATTGGAACTCCCATCAACTTGATATACTCCATTTTTAGAGCAAAATACAGGTATTTTAGTAATACAAATAAGAACGTGATATATTTATAATGTATGTGGACTATTACAAATAATGTAGTGGTATCGAAAGAGGCAAAAATGGCAGTATATAAAAGTGTGTTGACACTAACATTGTTTTATGGATGTGAAGCGTGGGTTTGTTAGGAGGAACACAAGAGCAAGGTGAACGCGGTTGGAATGAGATATCTAAGAAATTTATATGGAAAATAACTTGTGTGGACAGAGTCAGTAATAAAGGAGTATGGTTTGAAAGGGAATCCAATAGGTAAATGTGAAAAAAAGCGTCTTACGTTGGTTTGAGCATGTTGAGAGGATGAGTGTGGATCGAGTGACAAATCAAATAAATTAAGGAAGAGTGTGTGGATCAAAAGGAAGGGATAGGCCATGTAAGATGTGACTATATGTTGTTGACGAATGTGTGATTAAGTAAAACATGAAGGGTCTTAAGAATAAATTAGCATGTATGACTCGATGTATGGATGTTGTTGAAGTGAATGGTGTGTACAAGGATAAGGATGTGTGGAGAAGATTAGTGAGGGTGGATTAAGTACGGAGCTGTGATTTTTTTAAATTACATGCACAGTTTCTTGCCTACCTCGTAAGGGAACGGCGTATATATTTATAAATAAGTATACATTTGTTTTAACACCTCATACAGGGATATTGGAGGTCCGTGAAGTTGGCAGCACCACAAACACAAATTATAAGATCTGTACCAATAGTTAATGCTGAATTTGTGCCACAAGAATATACTAGTCTCATAATTTGTGCCAACATATTTTTTGTGAAAACAATAAAAAAAACTCTGGGTGCTGCCATAACGGCACAAATTCTGAAACCTATGCCAATATTTAGTCCTGAATTTGTGCCACAAGAATATCCTATCCCCATAATGTGTACCTTGGTAGTTTTCGTGAAAACACCAAAAAAAACGGTGGGTGCTGCTGGAAGCACCCATTATGGCACAAATTCTGAAACCTATACCAATATTTAATGTTGAATTTGTGCCATAAGAATATCTTAATCTCATAATTTATACCACCATAGTTTCCATAGTTTCCATGAAAACACCTTAAAGTGATAAGATGTGTTAACATCACGTTGTACTGGCCAGCCCTTACTTCAAGGCCGACCCTAGTTTCTCCCGCCTGTACACCCTGTGACGTCATAGTTGTATCCAACTGTGGTCCACGATAATTATTTGATGTTGCAACAAAGCTCGGACATTATATGAGTGCCTTATATTTATGAACATAGATGAAAAAAAAAATTAGCAACTTGAATATAGCTGTTCAATATATGGATGAATAGTTTTTAAAATACACTCTTTTCTTTGACTAGCTAATGTTGACTTTTTTTTTCAAAGTCCTTAAACAATTAATAAAAAGGATTACATTTCCTTTATTGGTTGTAGAATTGCATATTTGTATACACTCAAGGCTATATGAAGACATAATTTTTAGTTACTGAATTACTGGATGTTATAGTTTGCACCTAAGCATTATTTTCACCAAGAGTATACTAAAAGATATATTTGTAAAAATGTATTTCTTTACCATCGGTAAAAATTATGAACCACTATGTATACATTGCAAATGCGAATAAATAGCGCTGTCATCTTCTGAGTTTGTGTAACAATTCCCAAATTATGTTCTTCCATAGTTATCGTATAAGCGTATGAAAGCTTTGAGCGCTGATAAATTCTTAAACCTATGCAAATATATAGTGCTCAATTTGTGCCAAAAATATATTATGTTCCCATAATTTGTGCTTTAAGCCAGCAATAGTGTTCGTAAAAAATATTCAAACACGTTGGGTACTGATAACTTCGCATAGCATTATCGTTAAATTAATGGCACAACATTCTAAATCTGTGAACTATCTCTTAGTTTTACCATAAAGACATCCAACTCCTGTAATTTGTGATCTCATACTTTTCTGGAAAATATTAAAATAATGTAGATGTGGCCGGGAGCACCATCAACAGTACACATTCTGAGACCTATGCCAACATTGAATACAAAATTTGAGTCGTAAAGAATATCACACACCTTGCACCCACATTAGCATATGTGTGTGCGTGTGCGTGTGTGTGTAAAAGGGGGTGGTTGGATATGATAAATTATAATATGTTCAAAACCCCTGGCTAAGATTATTGCCTTGACCTCGCAGTCAGCGGCAATCAGTATATTATCATGAGGCTGCCTCCTATTAAACCATGCGGCCGCTGATGCAGATAACCCCTCTCTTTCAAATAGGCTTCCAGCCTTATCTGATGTCACCACCTATGTTACACATTTGAGAAACACGTGTGGATATTTAGTGCTGAACTAGTTTTTTGTGTAAATATTTGACATTTTATTAGTATTCGTGAAAATAACAGAAAACCTTTGTTAGCTACAAGCAGCAATTTAATACCACAAATTACGAAAATGTTGCCAGTAATATTTGCTGAATTTATGCTTCAAAAAACCCATTTTTATAGTTGGTGCTACCTTAATTTTCCATAAAACACTTTAATATACTACCGCCTATCATTATTTGCATAACCTAAATCAAACAAATTCTTTAATACAGGTCACAGGATATTATTTACTATTCCTTAGGCTATACTACACAACTAAATCAGTCTTTTATATTGTGCCATCAATGGTTTTGGAGAAAAGAAGCACAAAACTGCTAAGTGAAACATGCAGCACCAACATTTTGAAGCTACAAATAATATTAGCAACACTAGCGTCACAAATTAATAAGAAAATAGCAATATACATAGTTGTGATGATATTTTTAATTATTTGAACCTGTTTCTGTATTTATTTTTTAAATAGGCATATGAAGAAAACGTTTCTCGCTCAAATACATAGAAGCAAATTGTAGCAAAGCTGTAATAGCTTTATTCTCTAACAATGAGAACTCCTCCCTTAAACTTAACCAGAAACCAATTAATTACAATGAGTTGTAGCTTTTCTTTAATTCAAACTCAATGGAAATTTCAAGGAGCTGCTCTTTTTCACTCACGCTTAGTATGGAGAATTTTAAAACTGCTGTCTCTTCCAGAGGATTGCGAATACAATTGTTATTATTGAAAATGGCTGGGTAATATTCTATGAAGGTATTTCCGAGTACCTTCAAGTGTTCAATAACCACGTAAGAGTTTTACCTCGAGATAACCACCTGACTTCGATGTGAGACGATAAACGCTTCCCCTTTCCTCACAAAGTGCTGCCAAAGTCCGCCATTATATACATATTTTGGCAAACATCTTGGAAGATTGGGGTTCGTGAACCACAGTTTGGGAACCACTGGACTAGACTGTCAATAACAGGGAGATTTAAGTTTGATCCCAGTCGGGTGTCCTGAAGCTAGTTATCCTATTGGTCCTCCACTCTAACTCCACGCAAATGTGGGTGCAATTACTCTAAATCCAACCTTCCTTATCCCTAACATATTGGTGTGTTTAGTACACACGCGTATAAGCTGAACTGGTAGTAATACGATGTGCTAAAACAATGTAGTAAAGAAACAAATGAATGAGAGTCTTTGTAGACACGTTTTATTCATAAATCATACTCCAAATTTTGGTCATCAACAAGTTAATTAAAATAATTTTAAGGTTGACCCGATATTTTTCTGCCCCCCTCCCCCTTCCCCCTATCATCCGTGCTTCCTTCACGATGTCAGGGGAAAAAAAAGCAAAAACCCAGAATTTTTAAGGAAACTTATTGATATATATCAATTACATCTGTCATTATGGAAAGTTAAAGTTAAATGCTATGCGAATAGATACCTTAGGCAGAAAGGAAAGATGGTCAATGATTTGGCGCAATTCAGGTCTGCTGTTCCAAAATTCGTCCTGTTGCTAAAAACCTTAAAGTAGCAATCAATCTTTCTTAAGCACTAATAGCATTTTTCATTCTTGTGTTTTGCTTCTTCATTAACGGTTCTACTAAATTTAGTAAATTTGAAATGATTCCTCACTCACAAATAGTTTTTGAAATCTTCATTGCGTGAAAATCTAAGTTCCTTTATAAGTATCATATGTGGCTAGGTATTTCTTTTTTGTAACCACTCTTTAACCCAAAAAGACCTCCCCTCCTCCTTTTTTTGGTGTAGTTATAAACAACGTGCATATTTTTTCCCACGAGAGGCCCATTGCTACAGACACACACATACACACCTACACGCACAGAGTTTTTCGGACTGTACTGATAACTTTAACTGAGAGATTTTAGCCTTCAGTTATCGACACTTGACTTTTTGCAAAAATTAAAAATGAATATAATCAAATATATTGGAGAAAATAAAATGAGAAATCTCACTACTAAAAGAAGCCATAATTTAAAATAAACATTGCTAGTTTTTATGCTGCGTTGTCGTAAAAATAAATGTGTGTGCTGTTACGTGGAATGACAATTCTGTGCTTTCAATGTCACTGGTGAAGTGTTATTCTTCTGCACAGCGTAGTTGAATTAATATTCTTTAGCCTAGTATAGCGGGATAATACAACCCCTATTGAGTGGAGAAGAACAATTTGATTCAGATATTTCCACAGAATAGCCAGTACCACTCAATCCTCCTTTTGACTATTAAACATGCGATAAACTGATAATACATATCATATATCCCATTAAATGGCTGCAACTTTGATACATGCGAAGTTTGTCAGTCCAGAGCTTTTCTATAACTTCCCGTTAAGGTAAAAAGCTAGAAATTGGCAAACTGATTACTTAAGTGTTATAGTTACTTAACAAATTATTAAAACTTACATTTTTGTCTTCTTAGCAACGCCATAATCTAGATCAATGGTGGGCAAACTTTTCTCCCCGAGGGCCACATGGACATCTGTAACGTCTCTAGCATGTGACAAAAATCTAAATTTACTAAATAATGAATTTTTTCATACAAAAATACATGTATTAGTAATATAAATATATAACTTTGGTACACAAAGAAAGTAGCAAATATAATCTAATATGTCATAGCAAATACATTTAAATATGTCATGATTCATGTTTCTTCTTATCCTACCTAAATGTTGTTTAATAACTATTAAAACTGCTATCGTCAATGGGATGTATGCAACTGTCCAAAATCATTCAGGTGGCACGAATCAGCGACGCAGTCCGCATGCAGCCCGCCTGCTGATCTAGATAATGGCCTTCATGCTCCTCTTTCGTAGTTAAGAAAAATTAATCAATATACATTGCTACAACATCCCCATGGAAACCGGACCCGTCGGGTTTGTCTCAATATACTAACTATACTGTACTGTACTATACTGTATACTATAAATATACTATCTATACTAAAAATTGGAAATATTAGCTAGTACAAAGTACCCACTAAATCATTTTCCAGGGAAAATGAGCTACACCGATTTGTTAGTAATACTATAATATACCAACATATTAATTTTAGTCAAAATCGTTAAAGCTAATTACGATAAAATCGTTGTTTTCTCTTTTCACCTTAAAGTATACTACTCTTAGTTATTTTTAAGGGTATATCTTTAATTTTAAAAGAAAACGCTGTGTGACCTTATGAAACCGCAAGACATCATGCCAATATATTATTACTGTGCTTAGTTTCAGTTTTCTAGGTAATTTGGGGGATTCTTGTCTATGTGGAAATTAGAGATGAACATTTTCCGGGAAGCAGTGTTGGCTTGCGGAGAAGGGGTTTGACTGTAGAGGTGAAACTTAGAGGCTATTGTACTTCAAGATATTGTGTGTTAAGAGACGAGTGGTAATCATAAGGTGGCGTGGGACTGGGGAAGCGGGAGGGATAGTTAGGAAGCACGAAGAATTAGGGGGAATGGGTCTACAAAGGCTCCCATTAATTTTTTAAATTTTTTTAGCATTGCGTCTTACTACCCGTTCGAGTTGTACGCTTATGTACTAATTACTTTCATGTGTTAGGGATGAGAAAGGTTGAATTTAGAGGAATTTCACCAGTGAGAGTGTAAAACTATTTAGAAACAACCGCCCTCAGTGCAACCGACTGATATCGAACACTGATCTCCCTGTCATGGGCAGACTAGTCTACTGCGAGAGTAGTGTGTTAGACCGTGTGGCCACTGAAGCATGTGTGATGATGTTTCTGGTGATAACGCCCTCAGTAGAAATCAACCTTAAGTACAAACGTTGACATTTGAGATAACTATATCTCGATTACATTATAGTTCAATTTAATCAGTTGAAGTTGGATAAACACAAAACTTTAGGAAACACATGTACAGATATATTACCAAACAGTGTGTATATTGATTAATTAAAATTAAAAAAATCCTTATTTTTAATGCATACATTTTTGATACTAACTAACCGATATCATGGATCTGTATAAGTTTGGCGCACTATTAAATTTTGGTAAAAGTTTGTAAAAATTTACTGTACAACGGTACAATCAGTGTGAAGTCTTAATAGAAATCCTTGAAGGGACATGCGATGGGGACTTACAGTGTCTAAGGGCTACCCCACCCCTGGGTTAGATAAACATTCACTCAAAGAGAGATGTGTAGTCAGCATAATGCATTGAAAAGAGGAAAGAGAAATGCAGCAGCCTTCGAGGAAGAAATTACAGCGTGAAGTTACAACGTTTTTTAGGTGTTTGATTGAAAACTATCATGGCACAAATTTAGAGGATAGAATATTCTTGTGGCACAAATTCAGCACTAAATATTGGTATAGGTCTTATAATTTGTGCAGTTTGTGGTGCTGCCGACTTCATGGACCTGGTCCATATTTTAGGTGGAAAATTCCCATTGTGAAAACATAATTGTCGAAGTTCTAGAGCCAGTTTCATAGTTAGACTAAGTACGTCTCAAGGGCTGTGATATACTAAATACAAGATGACACATACCTAAACTCGAATGAAATGGACCAGTTTCGCATATGAAACTGGCACATTCGATTCTGTTCTAAGCAGGTGTCGTCCTGTTTTAGTATAGCAAAGCACTTGATACGTACTAAGTCTAACTATGAAACTGGCCCGTAGTCTGACACATTGAATATATCCGTATTATGTTAAGTTAGGTTATATTGGGTTAGGTTGGCTAGGTCATTTATTTGCACAATTATCTTTGCGATGACACGACGCGCACGGATGCCATGACCATGGGGAACGGAAGGCTCGTGGCGAGACGATGAGTGTATGACTGGCAATGACATTTGGTGAGTTGATAAACATTCAGTTGTAAACTTATACCTGTGGCGAGAGGATGTTGTAGGTGATAGCGTTATTAGGCTTCAAACTTGAAATATTGATATTGACTCAGGCAAGGCCGTAACCAGCCAATAATTTCAGGGAGAGGGGGCTTTGGCGGGCACATCCCCCAATTACCAGACGATAGAAAAAAGTATAAATGATGAACAGTTCTAGAAGCTATCTGAAGTGTTATTTTGATAACATAAAACCAAAACTGTTGAAGGCTAGAAAAGAATTCTAAATTTTAAACACCTCTAGAAGCCCTCTAAAATGCTTTTTTATGGTAACACAGCCCACTAATATGTACTTGTATCTTAATTTTAATATTGTTTAAATTTCGGGAGGTGTGGACCCCCAAACCTCCCCCCCCCCCCC
>CABFVZ010003218.1:0-35197 GCA_902151445.1 Timema monikensis | reverse complement strand
CCCCGGCTACGGTTTTGGGCTCAGGTGTAAAGTATCAGTATCTAAAGGATAAGTTGAACATTTTATCTGAATTTCATGTCCCTTAGGGTTTTTTATTAGAAACTTTAATGTTGTTGAATTTGGAAATTATCTTAGATTATGGATACAGCCGACACTCACAAAATAGTTTAATTAATTAAAAATGACACTTATAAATGAGACTCAAACCCAGGCGTTAAAGACAAATTTCAGGGATTCAATTCCCGTGTCTAGGAAGCAATTTTCAATTAAATGACATAGAAAAATTTGATTTTTTTTTCTTTACATCGTAAGTACTTTATGCTTGACTAGAAACATTAAATACCAGTATTACTTTAAATAATAATAATTATTATTATCCTACTAAATGTTGGTGGAGCTGAATTCCTACTTTCCCAAACCTAATGTTGGCCCACCAACATAAGAATTTGGGCGGGAAAAAAGATTTATATAAATAATAAGTACATAAGTAGTAATGCTCCAAATATATAATGGCTTGGCATTTTCGTAAAAAGTATTATTTGAAAACAACTAAAAATCTTGTGAATGTGAGGAATGCCAGGCCTCCACCGTGGTTCGGATTCCACGTTAAACTGTAGTTCCTTCATTTCTATCTCACATTCACCCTACCATTACACATTAGCGTAAGTGCGTATAACCCGAACGGGTAGTAAGACGCGGTGCTAATAATAATAATAAACTAAAAATCATCATTATATTTCTATTATATTTTCTATTTAAAAAAAATTCAAAACCATATAATATATTAACCAATTATAATTTAAGAATCAAATAGCTAAAGCTATTATGTATGCTTTTAATAAGGATTTACTCCATCTAGATATCATATTCTGAAAATATAATTTAATTAAGATGATATCCCTCTTTATTCCTTTCTCTAGCCCCGTCCTTACATCATTCACTCTCTCTTTCTCTCTATCCCTGTCTCCCACTATCCCTGTCTCTCACTATCCCTTTCTCCCACTATCCCTGTCTCCTGCTATCCCTGTCTCCCGCTATCCCTGTCTCTCACTATCCCTGTCTCTCACTATCCCTGTCTCTCACTATCCCTGTCTCACTATCCCTTTCTTCCGCTATCCCTTTCTCCCGCTATCCCTGTCTCCCACTATCCCTGTCTCCCACTATGCCTGACTCTCAATATGCCTGACTCTCAATATGCCTGTCTCCCACTATCCCTGTCTCTCACTATCCCTGTCTCTCACTATCCCTGTCTCTCACTATCCCTTTCTCCCGCTATCCCTGTCTCCCACTATATCTGTCTCCTACTATGCCTGACTCTCAATATGCTTGTGTCTCACTATCGCTGTCACTCACTATCTCTGTTAATCACTATCCCTATCACTCACTATCTCTGCCCCTCCATCTCTCTCCATAATATAAACTAGTTCACACACAAACTAAAATTAATGATCCCTCGTGAATTATCTTTCATGTCCCTGAAGCTTTAGAAGTTTCTTTTACTCGCACACTGCTTCTTTTGACATCCTGCAGTTTGGGTGTATTATTTTTAAGTTCGCTTTGTGTTCTAATTAAAGTGCTTTATGTCTTAGTCAAATGACGATTAGTTCATTCTTTGTAATAGGATGCAACCAAATAGAGTATCGGTCTTGACTTTGAAAATGGGGACAAAGGTTTGACGTCAAAGTGCTGCAATGATATTAGAATCTTGATTACATAAAATGGTTTCTCATCCTCACTTATGTTTAGTGCTCTTGACATTGTTAAATGTAATCTCATAATCCTTCTTACATACCTTATAAGGCACCACTCCTATGTTAGACTGGCCCGTTCAAAATGGATAGATCGGGGTTCAAATCCCCGTTGGGTCTACATAGGGTTATTTTTTTCTGAATTCTTTCCCACTCTTCTTCTACGCAAATGTGGATATATTACCTCTAAAATACTTCGTTACTCATCCTAACTCCATTATAGAAATTGTCATATATGCGTATAACCTGAACAGTTGTTAAGACACGATGATAAACAAAGTAAAAAATTAAGCTGCGTACCATATATAGTTTAGAATACGTAATCATCTCTGACCCATGATAGTTACTTGTAAAATAGAACTAAGGAGTCATCCATGGATCACTTAACCCTTTATCTCACCTTTTTTTTTTACCCTCAATCCTCCAACCTATATTAAGCAACTTTTAACATCAATAGAGAAGTCATTATTTCATAGGGACTTTTTTGTGACACTAAAGGGGTTATTCAGATTCAACACAACTTATCATCGGAAGTTATCTATAAGTAGGTTTATTAACTGTTAAAACATAACAATATTTATTCTTCAACATTAGAAAGTATAAGATTTGTGTTACGCAACCCTGGGATGTGCCCATCCTCTCCCCATACCCCATCCTGTGGCGAGCTCACCATGCCCCACCCTGTAGAGAGCTCCCCATGCCCCAGCCTCCAACAGTGTCACGTGTTTTATGGATTATCCCTGATGTGTACTAATACTATGTCTTTGAATAATAACCCAAGCATTAATAGCCACTTCCTTTAAAACAACAATTACTAAAATTCAAGTTATTTATAGCCAATTTATTTCAGTTTGATTTCTTTCTTCTTTTTTTCTTCCAGCGACCTTGTTTAGTGTAAAGAAAGAAAGGGACAGCAAAGTGTTGAAAGTTTTCGGCCGTAACAAGTATCGGAAGTGCGCGGTAAAGTTACGACGCATGCGCCTCTAGCGTATACCCGAACTGTGGGGGTGGGTCAGGAGGAAGGGTGGGCAAGTGGAGGTAGAGAGGAAGAAGTACCCCTCCAGTGGCGGTATATAACATGTTCCATTGGGTATCCCTCAGCCTGTGTCAACCCCGTTAGACTGTCATCCACACACACTTGTCTCCTACACTTCCCGACGTCAACCGCGATAGTTAACCGTCCGTTCACACTCGCCGGTTCACCAAGGTAAGTGCTTTCCCCAAGTTCCCTTTATCCAACTTCGTGTCGCCCTTGTTGAAACACAGTATAAATGTAGGCATATAGCTAATTTAGTTTGGTTTGCTGTTGACGGTGAATTTGGAGTTTGAATCACAGATGTACGCATAGATTCAATATTCAATATTTTATCAATTTTCCACCATGCAAATGTGGGAACATTTACTTTAAATTTTATATTTCTCATCCTTACCATATTAGCACTATTTATATATTCCTAACGCAATAGTTTCGTGTTGAGCAAGACTGCCGAGGACGGGGAGGTCGAGGTTCAAATCTTGGTCGGGTGAACTGGGGAGGTTTTTTCTTTAATGCTTTTCCACTCTCTCTTTCCATAAAAATGCGGGTTCACTTCTTCTAAATTCAACCTTCACAATTTCTAATCCATTAACGTAATCATTACTTAAGCGTATAAACCGAAAGGTTATTAAGACGCGGTGCTAAATAAAAAAATAAATATTTAAGTAGGCCAAAATTAAAAGTAGATTGACGTTAGATTTGATCAATTAAATCATAAAATATTCCAAACAAACCTTGGTATACTCTCATAATCTACTATCTTGTAAACAAATTTACATATTTTTACTATACAAATGTACAGATAGAAGTGATATTAGTGAGCCGTGGTGAAAAAAACTACTTTTGGCAGTTTAATATTAGACATATTTATACAAATATGCAGCTGTTTCTCAATATTTAATTTCAAAAGTTAAGTTAAGTTAAGTAACGGAAAGCAATACATAATATAAACTTACCTTTTATACGTATGTAACCACGTCTTAATACGTCTCAGGAATAACCACATATCTACACTAATGTATGAGAGAGGGCAAGGGGGGTGGGGGGGTTCTAATTTATACATGATGTTTGATGGGGGAGGGCGAGTACATCACAATGTTGCGTAACATAGATTTTATATTTAAATTTTTTCTTCCTAAGCTAAACAAACTGAAGGCTCGTTTGATAGGATTTCTATCTATCCGTATATGGGCATGCACTTAGTCCTTCGTCTGGTTAGTGCTACCTGAACCATCTGGTGTGAACCCCATGTAATAGGGTAGTTCAGTAAGTGTAGTGGTTTCCCGTCGTTTTCCACACCAAATTTTTATGAGCGACCTTGAAAGAGTCTACTTATTTTGACAGGATAGGTATTTTAACATAACCTCCAGGTTTGTTTTAAATGCCACAGCCGACATGGTACCGACGACTTTACTTTCCCTCTAAAGTAAGTTGTGCTACTTGTTTTTATCGCTCAAGAAATATAAATCGACCTTGGTTGGGTTTGAACCCACGAACATTAGGTCCTGAGGTGAGAACTTTATCTCAAGACCATTGAGTTTAACATACTTATATCTATAATGCGTAAGAATAATATTATTGTTCATGTTCTCACCGTTAGCAAACCTACTTTTAGATAACTTCATTTCTATCACACAGTTGTAAATACACTAATATAGCAAGGCACAAATTATATTTACTTTTATTTATAAGTTTGATCACTAATCAGATGGAGAATATTAACCACATAAACTACCAAACAACTTATCAATGTGTGTTTTTAGTTCTGGTAGAGGAAGGATTTTAATGCATGTAACTAGGTAATCAAAGAACTAACGTAAGTGGATACATTATTTTAATCATATGAATATTGCCAAAAAATCTTGCTATATTTTAATAATATAATATCTTGTAGATAATTTGCATTTATTATTTCTTATATTCATAATTACGTAGGCAAGACTTTTGTTATAATGAATATTTTAGTATTAAAATAACTATAAAATACACATTTATAAAATTGAAGTAAATTATCTTCGCCTTTAAATTAAATGTTCGTAAAATCATTAGAATTTATTGACTTTCAACCAAATATATTTTTATATTATTTACGGTAAATGAGTTAGTATTTACTGATAAAAAACCTATACAAATAATAAAATACCTAACACATAGGAATGAGTAGTTAACAATTTTGTTTTGCGTCAACATCTCCCGTTCGGACGTTGAGTGCAAAACATGAAACATTGTTATAGAAGTGTCCAGATTCATTTTCGTTTGCATTATATGTCGAAATAGATTGATATGGGTATTACATGATGCACCCCCATATTAGACCAAAAAACAATTTCCCCGATAATAAAGTTGGTTAATAACTTAAGTATCCCTGTTTCTATTTCAGAATTTTAGTTTAATCTCACAAGGACATTAGTTTTCCTACACGTATTACTACCCGTTCGGGCTACATGAAATTTAAGAAAAATAAATGAAGTTATGAGAAGGGTCGAATTTATAATAATTGTACCCCCATTTGCATATAGGGATAGAAGGAAACACTATTAGTACACCTGGCCGTTCCATTATCGACAAACTAGACTTAAAGAGAGCCTGAGATTTAGTCCACACTCTCACCAATTTGTGTCATGGGACTATTAATGACTAAATCTAAGGGTTAGGGATGAAGAGGATAGTTTGAAGTTATGTTATGACTAAATTAATCCAATATCCCAAGTCAACGAAATAGCTCCTCAAATAAGTTGTTTCCATTTTATAAAATTTTCTAAAGATAATCTTTAAAATTGAATAGTAGCCTAATAACAAGTATTCTTTATGTAAAGAGTTGAACAAATAATGTAAACTTTGAGTCGTTAAAATACAAATATCGTAATGATGTTGAATATTTTCCCTTGAAACTATAAATATGCAATTTACACAATCAAATCACAATTCTAAATTATAGCTAGTTCCTTTTTATTAGTTAGAAAATGTTATTTACATTAACTATTAAAAAACTTATAAATTTATGATCACTATACAAACTAAATTAAATTATAATAAAACACAAAAAAATCTCAATTTGATATTTAAACTCATGTCACATAAAAATCTACAAGCCAATTATAGAATTTGGATCTCGTTAAAAATTTAAAAAAAGGGTGATTTTAAGGGGCTATTGAATCATGATTGTATAGGGTAGTCGACATCGTTAAAGTACTTAAATAATTACTCATTAAAGTGTTAAAAATCGTATATAGTAATTAGGAAATCTGGTAAAAAAAAGGGATCAGGGGGCAAATCTCTTTTGAGTCACGCTCCAACGGACCAAATCATATTATATCAAATTATATAGTTATTAATTATTATGTACTTGTAATCACAAATTTAAAATCTCAGTAAACAAAACAGTAACACAAAAATACACACTAATGAGAGAAAGGTTTATTTAGATTAAGTTGATTAATAATGTTTAACTTATAACGAATTCATATCTTCTTTATTTTTACTATCTTCTTCTTCTATGATGACATGTTTCGGTGTTATTATCATCTTCAGGTGTAATTTATAACAAATATGATATTCTATTAAATACAAATTATAAGAAAGTTTGTGAAAATTTTTAGCTTTTACATGTATTTAACAAAATATCATCTTAATCATAATCAAGCCCAGAAGATGGTGTAACATCAATAACATCGAAATATGTCGTCATAGAAAACTAAGCTACTATAAAATAAGGAGAAGGGAATAAGAATAAAGAAGATAAAATGTTGTCATTTATTACTTCTTACTAAATCAATTAAGAACATTATTAATAATTTAACTTATAATTAATTAATTATCTAAATAAATGCTTGATGTAACCCCTCAACAAATTAGAAAACTAACTATTTACAAACTCAAGTTTTAACCAAACTCATTCGGACATTCCCGTGAACTTATACAATTATATTTGGTAGTCGAATAATTATTATTAAATATATTTACAAATAAATAATTTGTCTTTAAAAAAAAATTGCAGTACATATAAAATTTTATTTAATTGGAAAAGTTTATTTTGGGGTATTTTAATTAAAACCGAAAAAAACTTTTTGATAGCGTGACCAGTAAATCTTATTTTTCTCATTAAAAAATAAAGTTAATTCTAAAAATTGTGAATGGCTAAACTTTGTTCATGGTGAAGAGCTTTCTTTATCTGATATTTAGAAAAAAATATAAAATCTACTTTCACACATTCACACATCAAGTCATGTGATCTGTAGATGCCATTTGTGATTAATACTATCAATAACTATAAAATAACACTAGACTAATAATTTTCTTTGTATCGGTACATCCTTAATTTACGTAAGGCTTTTTTTTAAATGATTTTTGAGTCTCCCTTCCCCACTCAAAGAATAGTAAGATGTTTCGTCACCCTCACCCACTCGCCACACTTCTTTCTAACGTAATTTTGATAGGTAATAAAGCAAGTAATGTGAAATTTTAGATTACTTTAATTGCAACAAGTGAATAAAATTTAAGTGAAATTTTATAATTAACCCGCTTCGGTGGCGTAGTTGACTAACGCGCTTGTCGTGTTGAGCTCGACTGCTGAGGATGGGGAGATCGAGGTTCGAATCTCGGTCGGGTGAGCTGGGGGTGGTTTTTCCTAAATGGTTTTCCACTCTCCCTCCACGCAAATGCGGGTTCACTTCCTCTAATCCAACCTTCCCAATTCCTAATCCATCAGCGTAATTAGTACTTAAAGCGTATAACCCGAACGGCTAGTAAGACGCGGTGTTAAATATTTTTTATAATTAATATATTTATTTTCCTATAAAATTATTTTTTATATTTTGTCTCACAATAAATATTGATACGTAATATGTATTCTTAAGCCTCTCCTTACCTCCTAATAAAACATAAAAAAATACTGGACCCATCTCACATTCCTCCCCACCCAAGAAAAACAACCTTAATAAATTTAAGGATGGCCCCTATGTCATATGGAATATTTATAATATTTTATATTTATCTTAACAAACTAAAATTATATATATATATATAAAATTTTAAACGCGGATCAATTCTTTTAGATAATAATTTCACAAGTTCTATCTTACCAATTTTCAGACAAGAAAAATAGTAACTATAAACTGAGAATGTGCCCAAAATTGACCAAGTTTGAATATATTCATAGGAGAAACTTAAATTTCCAAAAATGACAATGTCTTTCGACATAGATTTTTTAAGTTTTAACTAACCGATTTTAGTACTCAAATATTATATTTTATCAACGTTTATACATATTTAATTGTAAAGACACGATATTTACTTAATTTACGTTAGTAGTTAGCTATATGGACGCTATTAAGACAATGTTTCTGGTGTAAAAAGAAGAGGAAACATCTAATAAAAATGTCTTAAGGCTGTAGATTTGCACAAAAAACACAAAACATCTAAACTCACGCCAGGTTTTACTACAAACTCTGTGATTTGTAAAAAAACAAGAAAGTTGACTTTGTCGATTTTTTAATATTGACTACGTCGATTAGTGGTTATTAAAAATTATTAATTCTATTTTTTTAGCATCGCTTCTTACTACCCTTTGGGGTTATATGCCTATGTACTAATTGCACTTGTATATTAGGGATTAAGACGGTAGAATTTAGAGGAAGTGTAACCGCATTTGTTTGCAGTGAGATAGTGCAAAACCATTTACAAAAAAAAACCTCTCAATACATCCGACCGGGATCGAAACCATATATCCCCGTCTTCGTCAGTCTAGTTTTAGTGCTTTAGACCATGCAGCCACCAAAGCTTGTTTTAATTCCATTGTTTTAATATTTTTATTAAAACGACAAAGTCACTTGATAAATAAAACTAACCTCTGACGAGAGGAATCTGCTACCGGCATTTATGATTGGCCATACTTGTCATGTTAATTTCCAATCATTTACATTTGAAACCAACTTAAAGTCTACGTTCTTAGCGTACACTTCTTGATTCTTAATTTGTGTTCCGCTGGTTCCTCGCCAACCCAAATGCCAGTGTCCTATTTTGGAGCACAGCGGTTGGGGAAAACACGCAAACCTCCAGCTCAACTGTTTTCAAATACGTAGCGTGAATGTAAATATATTTGACAGGACTCACTGTAGTATTCACCCTAAGAACATAACACAGTAATTTGATTACTTTGTTTGGTTATTAAATTAAACACAAACCTGCTTCGGTGACCACATGGTCTTACGCGCTATTTTTGCAGTAGACTAAATTGCCGATGATGAGAAAACCTAGTTTCGAAACTAGGTCAGGTGTACTGACGGTGTTTTTCAAAAAACTGTTTTCCCTTCTCCCTCCACACTAATGCAAGTACACTTGTTATAAATATGATTCTTTGTGGATCTCTCCTCCTGAAGTAGTCCCCACCCGGAGATCCGGAAGGAGGACTAGTTTACCTCCAGAATTTCTTACCCCAGGAAGAGCCATCATTGGTTTCGTCCCCTTGACAAAAGGCAGTTTTCCCTCTTCCTATTCACACCACAGCACCACACGACCAAGCTATCACTCCATGCGGTCACGCCCATTACTGTTCGATCTCGAACCATCTTGAGTATCATTTGCTCTGTGCCTCAAGTCGATCCTTGTACCGCTGCTGCCCGGTACCAGTCACGTAGCCCTCCCTGGCAGGGGGACGTGATCTACCCCACGTCACAGGGTCCTTGCAGAACTTATCCACCACTGACCTTACTGCAGCCGTTAAGTCACCGCACTGTCGATACCATTGCCAACCCTCGCTACCTGAAAATGTTTGTTAAGTTTCACCCATGTGGAGTCAGAGAAAGCTCTCACCCTAGGGTGTCACATAGGTCGGGTTAAGGAACAAGTATGAGACCATGCTAACCTCCCCAATCCCTAAAACCATCAGCGTAATTAGTATATAACTGTATAACCCAAACGAGTCGTAAGACGCGATGCTAAAATATAAGTTAAGCACAATATATAGTCCTGTTATTTTGTTTATCGTGTCTTACTACCCATCCAGGCTATCTTCTCTTAATCACAATAATAAGCTAGGGCTGCATTTTAAAAGAAATGCACCTGCATTCACGTGGAGGGAGAGTGGATGGATATTTATGAGAAAAAGCACTCAAGACACTCACCTGGATTTGAACTCCGGCCTCCCAGTTACCGGCAAATCGGACTTAATGAGGTTGATGCCATTGACCGCGTGCCCTCAGATGCATGTAGTAGTGTTATCAACAGATTTCCTTAAGGTGGTAGTGTATGAAACGCGAGCTAAGGGCAGTATTTGTTGCAGTTTTTATATCAACATATTATTTGGTCAAAAGAAATAAAATAATTCTCCAGTAGAAACACAGAATTTAATTTTATTCACATGGTGATATCAACAGTTTTTAATTAATATCTGTCAAGGGTGTCCTAGAATTTAATCATAACTTTTCTCTTGAGTTAAGAAGTTTGTCATCTTCTGCCGCCATGCTCAAGACGGATATTAAACAGCTGTTGATATCAACATGTGAAAAAAAATTAAACTCTATGTTTCTACTGGAGAAATTTTTTATTTATTCTGGCCAAAAAAATTGCTTTGTTATAAAAAAATCTGCAAAAACACTGCTCTTAACTATTGTTCCTTACACTACCACCTTGATGTAGTTAGGCCTATACTTATGTTCAAACCATCAATGGTGGATATACTTTCTAAGGATTTATATTTGCAGTTCACAATGCCACCGTCGATCAGAATACCGGGGCTAGTAGCTTTCCCCGTTCTATCTCCACACTAATGCAGGTTCATTTCCTCCAAACTATACCCTCATATTAACTTTTTGAGAGTTTTGGTGATGTACTAATTAAAATAGCTTGTTTTTAAAAAGAAAAATGTCATCTACATTAAAGTCAAATTTTATATTAACTGTACCCACACTATTGGTCCCTTGGTTTAAGTCGTAGACAGCTCGAAAAAAGACCAAAGAAACGTCCCACGTTCATAATATAATCAAAATTTTTTTGTAAATTTATCAAGTAAGATTGATAATTGACATCAGTTGTCAAATTAGAAATATTTTAGCCAATTTTTCATTATTTCAGAAAAGGGTCAAATTCATTGTGAAGTGCACAATTGTGGACAGGGTCAGAAAATTACATTTGTCTCTGGATATTTGAAGTGGAATTAGTTTGTAATACATACACATAGCTGTGGAGATTTGTAATTAAAATACCCACCACTGAAACTGACACCACTTTGGAATTGTTTCCAACTAATGTTCCGTTCACAACACTAAAATATTATGTAGAGCCCCTTTTTGGCATTATGTTTACTTTTTATAATTGTAAACAAAGATAAAACAATTTATATAATATAATATCAAGTTAGATTCTAGTAAGTGTTAATTTACCTGCTTCGGTGGTGCATGGTCTAAGACATCACTTTTGCAATAAAATAAACTGCCGATGACGGGGAGATCAGGGTTCAAAATCCTTGTAAGATATATCGAAGGTAGTTTTTTCCAAAACTGGTTTTACACTCTACCTCCATGCAAATGTGAGTACACATTTAGCATAAACCTAACCTCGCTCAAAACACGCTAGCCTAATTAATTAATGTGCGTATAAACTAAACAAGTATTTAAACATGGTGCTTAAAAAAGATATCAATTAAATGAAAAATAACAACCTGAATACAGGAATCAAACACTAGACATTTGTATTTGTACACTAATTTATACACGTGCATAATTATACTTTATGTTACCTATTAATACTTATGGAGAAAGGATGGAATATTTTATTTGGTGCTATGCATTATAATGAAAGTTGGCGCTTTCAGCAACGCGTGATTATTTAAATACCCAGGATAAGGAAGGTGAATTCATAGTAAAGGTACCAGCATAAATAGGAAACCAGCCCTCAGTGTATCTATCTGAGATTCGAATCCCTTTCTCTCTAGGAATCGTAACTATTAATTGTTTCAGAGATACCGTATTCGAAAGACTGAAAGTCGATATTTTCTCCTTTTGTATAGTTAGTAAGTATAATAATAGTATATTTCATATAATTTAATGAAGTAATTAATTGATTTATAGTTAAGTGTATTGTAAAATAATAAAACATGAAATAGTTTATAATTTCTTTAAGAATAAATAGATTTGATTTGTTCTAGTTTTGGAAAAGGGTAAATTAAAATATCAGTATGGAAATTATTCACCCCGATTTAATAGGAGTTTATCATCGATTATAGTTACTGTAGAATCATTACTAGGCCTGTAAATTAATTATTAAAGGTGAAACATTAGCGCGTTTTTTAAAGGGATTAATTTAATTCAGTAAACAAATTATTATTTTTAGTAGATGTACTATTTATTAATTTTGTTGTTTATTTATTTCTTGGGTTTTAAATATTATTATAATGGTTTACATTTTATAGTCTTTAAATTAATAACAATTGTGGATTATTATTTATAGTTACATAATTTGTTTTAGTTTAAATTTATAACAAAATTAAGTATTAAATACTTAATGATTTCAAACCACCAAACTAAATGTATGGTGATTTTTATACCCGTGAACTACTATTCCACGATATACTAGTATTTACACTAATGGGACAAAAATGAGGAACGTATAGCTTAAAGGAAGTTTACTTAGCGGAAGAATCTTAAACTATTTAGAAAAAAAATTAACATTTCGATACAACAGTCTTTATTCCAATTCCAACTTCTTCCGTCCCCAATAAACCAGACGTGACTGGCACCTAAGTCTACGTGCCCACCGATACGGATTTCGTTCACGGTATTATACATAGCAGAATACTTAGAACTGGTCTATGTGCACCTACGAAATATGCAACCCACCACACACCCCTGATCGCAGCTGCATTTACATAGCTCATAGGGGTGGTTGGCATAGCACGTTCTGTGGACAGATTAGAGGTGGGGTGGTGGTGGTGGTGGTGGTGGTAGGGTATTTAGGAGGGGATAAGAGAAACAAAGAAGACATCCGTGGAAGTGGCATTGGCAGTGGAGATGACATTGAGTGATGTGTACAGTATTAACATCTGCGAAAACTATTTTACCGTGAAACTATGTTGTATTTTTAGGTAATTATAACATTTTACAGTCATAGTACTTAACCTAAAAACAAATTTAATATTCTTGACCTATTATTTTCTTAAAAAAACAACTAAAATATATCTTAAAAACATGTGAAATTCATTAATGAACCTAATTATAGATTAGTGATGATTGGGCTAGATATGAGGTATTATAATATCACGAAAAAAAAATATTTTTTCATGTTTTTGTGTTTCTGATTTTGTCAAATATTCGTTTCTTAAGTTAAAAACTTTAAGGCGGGGAAGACAAAAATTTGAGGATGAAACATTGAACCAAATGAAGGCAAGCATCCTCAAATAAAATATCGATACCTGCAAAATGCGATATGGGTGTCACACCTCATTCATTCTGGTTTGCCTATGATTGGGGAAGTCGAGGATCATATCCCATCCAGGTGTACTGAGGCTGTTTCTAGTTTGAAAAGTGTTTATTATTGCTCATCCATGTTGGTGGGGGTACATTTCCTTCAACTGTACCCTGGTAGTGTAATTAATATATATATATATATATATATGCATACATAATCCTTAACAGATCTGCTGAAATAAATAAAGGTGTCACAATATAAGATAATCAGTCAATGATAAACCTGTCACTATACTAGTAAAGGCGTGACATTATAATATAATAAGTCAAAGATAAAGCTGTGACTATATTAAAGGTGTCACACTACAATATAATCAGTCAAAGATAAAGCTGTGACTATATTAAAGGTGTCACACTACAATATAATCAGTCAAAGATAAAGCTGTGACTATATTAATAAAAGTACCACACTATAATATATTTTATCCAATATTAAGCTGTCACTAAATAAGTTTTATGACCGGTTGCTGGTTCGTTGAGAGTGGGGTGCACACACATTTAAATAAATACAAGATAGATAAACTATTCTATTAGTAACTATTTTAATAACAAGGAATATAATAAACATTTTTTTACAAAAGCTAATATTTTTTTAGCTTTTACACTGATGATTTAGAAATGATTAAGGTTGAATTTAAAGGAAGTGGACCCACATTTGCATGGAGGGAGAGTGGATAACCATCTCGGAAAAACCATCCTCAGTACACCCAACCAGGAATCAAAGCCCGATCACCCTGTCATTGGCAGTCTACTCTAACACGAGAGTGACACCTTAGATAATGTAGCCACCGAAGCAGGTGGTTAATAATTTGAACAAGGTAACTGTCTACAGATAAAATGCCATATCTCAGGAGTATTACTAGACCATGCAGAGAGGTCCAATGTTTAACTACAACTTCTGATTAACTACCGGACACAACTGGACTTCTACTCAATCAATTTGCCCCTCAATGAACTCTGGGTCATGAACCGGTCCTTCATCCCTACCTGGAATGTGCATGTTCACAGATCAGAAACAATTGTTCAAGCTAGGAATTTAATCGTAAGCTAGGTGACCGTCCTTTACTTTACATCCATTACTGTTTACAGACGGTTGTCCAGGTCAATTTTTTTATTCAAGCCGCATATTTTTCACTACCGGCTTGCTATATCTAGTAGCTTCATATGCCTTATAAACTAACTTAAGATTAGGACAGACACAACATCCAGTACCCTGCTATTAATTCATCACTGTGAAAGGGTAAACCCTCATTTCACCAATTATAAATTTTTCAGCCATGCCGGGAATTGAATCTGGGACCCTTAGCTCAGTAGAAAGACATGCAAAGGTATTGGATAGGCAATCGTTTTAATACTTCATATAAATCCTAGTTGACACTTTGCCTTTCTGTATCTGAGCATCCTTAAGGTGGAGTGCTAGTGAGCGTGAGTTTAGGGCAGTATTTTTGCAGTTTTTTAGCACAAACATTTTTTGCCCAAAATAAATCAAATATTTATTCTATAGAAACATAGAGTTTTGTTTTCTGCACATGTTAAACTCAACAGTTGTTGAATATCTGTCATGAGCATGGCGGCATTTGGTGACAAACTTTTTTCTTCATTTAAAAAGTTTGTCACCAAATGCCGCAATGCTCATGACAGATATTCAACAACTGTTGAGATTAACATGTGCAGAAAACAAAACTATATGATTCTATAGAAGAAATATTTGATTTATTTTGTCTAAAAAATGTTTGTGCTATAAAAACTGCAAAATTAATGCACTAAACTCGCGCTCACTAGCACTCCACCTTAACTTGAGAATATCCTGTTAAATATGTTGGTCACTTTTCGACTCCCAACACACTGGTATACAGTAGCCCTATGGCTTCTTTGGTGCTGATTGATAGCTCACAGCTGACAGATTTAAAAAGTTACCAGACCAAACTATGTATCCCTACGCCAAACGAGATAATCTGCAAAAACATGTGTTTAGCAGCTGTCCCTTTTGACTGTCAGAAGTCAGCTGTGAGCTGTCAGTCAGTACAAAAGGAGCCATGGGGTTAATGTAGGAATCACAAAATAATATAATAGGTTAAAATTGTAGTCAAATAATTAATTACAAACAAAGTTTTGCAACTAAAATAATATTTTAGCCAATTCTAATTATATTCAATACTTACACCTACATTTAGGTTTGATCACCCTTTGTTTCATCATTAGAAACCGACTCATAAAATATTTAAGTATCAGAATTCCCCATGGAAATATTTTATGTTTACCTAGTTTAATCAAAATTCAATAGCTCTAAGGTAATACAAACAGACAAATACCAGGCCATTGATATGCTTTCCATGAAATAGTCTAAAAGCTAACCGTTGTTATTTGTTAATGCATCTTCAAGCGTGCTGTTGGCTTAGATGATATTAGTCAGGGCAGCATGTACTAACGGGGATTATCTCTCTGTTCACATTATCATAATATCACACACGCTCGTAAAATGGTATGGTTACAGTGATAACACGAACGTGTTAGTTTCGCTACTACCTTTGTATTTTCCAACCTTCTAAACATTCATTCGTGACTTGCCTTATTCTCAGTGTGTATTTATTTAATGTTTTAAGTGTTGGTCGGGATAGAAAGTTTGTAGTTTATGGAATGTTCTTCCTAGCCCAATAATAATTAAGGGTAGAAAGAAAGCATTGAGTTTTCAAACGTTATATAAAAATGGTGGTAAATGTAATTGTTTTGTACAGTACATTAGAAAATAATGAAGATTTAATATTTGTTTGAAAACTGTTATGTTAGTTTTAAACAAACGTCCCAATCTAGGGCAGGGCTATTACACACACACACACACACACACACACACACATATATATACATATATATATACATATATATGACCAAGTCTTACTATCCGTTCGGGTTGTATGCCTTGGGCTAAGATTTAATTTTATGAAGTTGACCTTCCTTCAAATACAGAACTAGTATTCATCAATAATTAATGTAAATTTCATTTCTAAACGTTGGGATTTTAAGTATATTTTACCCGCCTCGGTGGCGTAGTTAACTAAAGCGCTAGTTTCATGTTGAGTTAGACTTTTGAGGATGGGGATATCAAGGTTAGAATCTTGGTCGGGTGAACCGGGGAAGCCTTTTCCTTAACGGTTTTCCACTTTCCCTCCACGCAAATGCAGGCTCACTTCCTTTAAATCCAACCTTCCCATTTCCTAACTCATTAGCATAACTAGTATTTAAGCGTATAACCCAAACAGGACGCGGTGCTATATATATATATAATTATATTATATATAATTATATTATAATTATATTATATATATAATTATATTATATATATTACTCATTCTAACTTTGGTCTTTTTGGACATTTCAAAAGTTTATCCACCTTGCAAATATGTTTTCCAATATTTAAATCAACTAAGCTGTCAAATGGACACAGAAATAATCGAAAGGAAGATAATATGGCTCTAAAGCTGTTTTTAAATTATTTACTATATAGTAAATTAGATACTATTAAAAAATCTAAATCAAAAGCTTGAGAATTAGGGAAATACAAATAATAAACTATATTTATATATCTTCTTATTAATTCTTGTTTTTCAGTCTTTAAGGTTAATATAAAATACACAGGTAATAAAATGTCCTATTGCTAGTGAAGTTCTACAGTATAAATAACAAAATATAGATTTTTGAACTTGTTTCTTACAATAAGTACAATTTTGTTAGTTTGGCTCTATTTCAGTTGTATGGATAATTTTTGCTGAAAATGTTCATATTTAACTCTAAATATATTAAGATGATTCGCTGACACAAAAACAATTAGATTAGTTAGTTAGATTATTTAATCTAGGAAAAGTGTGATGGAAGAGATAAACATAGTCACTATGATAACAAGGAAACTGGTTAAACGAGAAAGCAGAGTTAGGAGATCAAACTAGAGAAGAGAAAGAAAATAAATATATTTTGCTGAACTTGCAAACTTTATAATTGTGACTATGTGTCTCCTTTATCTGTACTCTACAGTAGACTGAGGTTTCTCTAAAATAAACGTATAAAGTATTTTTTTCTGGAGTATTTTTGTGAGCACAAATTGAATTAGAAATATAAATAAGCCCTGGATTTTTTCTCTTAAGTAGGCTCGGCATCTATTTTACTTTGTCAAGTGATTTGTAAATACGTTTCTGCACCTAGATCGCATTGTTGAGCACGTGGCCTAATACATCTACCTCTTCTGATCTGCTGATGATGGATATCTTGGGTTTCGAAATCGACTGGGTATAGTGAGGGTGTTTTTTTTTTTTCCAAATATATTCCCATTCTCCTACCACGCAAATTTGGTCACATTCCTTTTAAATTCTACCTTTATCGTCTATACTTCATTAGTGTAAAATACCTGTAAAGCCCTGATGGCTAGTAAGACGCTGTACACAAAAGTAAAGTAAAACAAGTTTAACATATATAAAGTTTAATGTTTAAACATTGTGTAAGCGTATGGATACAATCTCCCGTCTCATTGTGACAAAACACTACCGCGCTAACTAACCACAGAACTGAATATGCTCTCTTATTAACTCATTGTTTGTGAAGACAAAGTAGGCCTATAAGCTAGCCTGTGTAGGTGTACACACACACACACACACACACACGTGGTTTTATTATTTGTGTTTTATATGCTAATTCACTGTACGGAAATGTATTAAAGTTATTAAAGTCAACCTCGCTGATCTTTGTGTTAAGTGCTCTTATCATGACCAGATGTTCTTGGGTTCTAGCCCAGCTGGGGCCAACGGACTTTTCTTGAGCTATAAAAATCCATATAGCTATATTTTTTCGGGAGGGAAGTAAAACCATCGATCACATGTCGATTGTACCCTGGAAGATATGTGAAAATACCTTTCCAGGTAAAATTGGTAGGTCCTTTCGCTCTCTCTCATAGAAATTCTCATGTTCAAATATAATCAGTCGTTCCAGAAGGTGCATGTTAAATATCTAAAAATAAATAAGTATAAAGTTATTAAATTTTGGTTATCAAAATAACAGTTTGGTTTTTATTTCTTTAAGAAGTAGCGTCTGTAGTTAATTTAAATTTGATTTTAATATGAGAGTTTATAGTAGGTTGCCTTTACTTAAAAACACAAATATGGCACACCGAGTAAACTAGGCTGACGGTTGATGACGTTTAACAACTAATATTCATGCATTCGTGTTTACAAACATTAAACTTTACATATTGACTTTAATATGTAGTATGTCTTTTACTGTAAATTTTTAAAAGCCATTTATTTATATTATACTTTTTTGAGGCCAGTTTTAAAAATGTCAATATAATACTTTTTAAAATCATTATTCATTAAACTATTTATCTCATATTACTATCACAACCACTCACATGCTATTTTGATTAATATATGTTTGTTATTTAAAATATACCCATGAAAAATCCAACTAATTTTACAGTAATCCCTTAGGAAGTATTATTATAAGCTTTTGGTAAGACTTGAAAGTGATAATATAGTATTACTAAAACGATAGTTATTATCTCTAAATAGGTTAACATAATTACTTTAAGCCAATGATTTCAACAAAAATATTCTGCTAGCTGTCAGTTACCACTACTCCTACACTAGATAGTCTGTACCTTTAAAACATTTAAAAAATATATATTGGTTGGAAATTTATGAATAAGAATATATTTCATTTGCCAAACTTTTTAGTAGTACCTGAGAATTATTTTTGTTCTTCATTAAATTAATAAGTCATTCTAAAATCGCGTTACATTGAATATATTTAAAATGCAGACCATACGATATGTACCAATTCGCCTATGCAAATGATACGTCACAGTCATATTTGATAAACTGGTACAGAATTTTCCAGAAAATATGTTTAAAAATAAGTAATACCTTTAAAAATGCAACCTTTAACAACTGTATCTTATTTTATATACGATGTATTCTAAAGCGTAGAGTATTTTACTTGTAACAAAACAGACTAACTACATTAGGATTGGCATACGTTAATAGGAATCTGACAGTTACCAAATCCAAATAGGCTAAAACTACTTTCAATATTCATACTTCGACTCAAATGATCTTCTGTTTTCATTTTGTATAGATAATATCGATACTGATAAAATAATAATAATGTTACACTCTTTCAATACTTTACGGTTAAAAAAAAAGAACTTTTTACTACCTAACCCAAACGGGTAGTAAGACGCGGTGCTAAATATTATTATTATTATTTTTACTACCTTGATTCTACTCTATATATCCTTTCTCATTTGTCACATTTTGCATATTAATCTTTTGTTTATTTTTTTTCTCTCTTCTCCAAATCGAAAACCAATTTATTGGTAAAATTAATAGCGTCGATTGCTAGGGTCCATATTTCATTGTGAATTCTGGTGCGTGCAAACAAGCGAGTAGGCAATTTATTATCATTGATAACAGTTTGATTGCATGGCCGTGGACAAAATTTGAATACATGCGAATTATATATTTTTTTCTGTTTGACATGTATTTAACCACTTGTGTGCTTGATGAATTTATTTATTTCTTTTGTATTGTAATAGTCTCTAAGTTAAAGCCAGGAAATGTTTTGAAGGAACAAGATAAGAAAATGCTTAGCAAAAATTTGGCGAAAGAAATAGGATAAATGCGTTTGATCATGTATCCAATAAAATAGGAAAATTGACGTATTTTGTGGCTACTATACACCTCCATCTTAATAACTTTTGAACTAATTGAGGGATCTTGACCAAAATTGAAAGACACACAAGAACCTAAATAGTAATTTACTTAAAAATTGATCACTTTTTTGGCACTAATTTATTTTGTTTTGTACATAGTGATTTAATACACTTCCAAGTTATCAGCATATTGATTTTACTGGAATGGGGTGATAATGAGTAATGTAAAATCCCACACAGCTAAATATTAGATTTAACAAAATATATATTAATCTACTTAGTTATTCAATAATGTGTATTTCTTTGCCTATGCAAGACTTCTATTAATAAATCCAAGCTATATTTTACAAACACACACCTAAAGTCTATTCACCATAGGAGTGGTGGAAACTAACATCTAGCAGAAGATGTAAAACCGATTAAAATAAAAAGACAATTAAAAATAAAATGTTTAATGTGAAAGTCTTTAATGTCAAAATTGTCAATAAATCAACATATTGTCTGCAGATCATAACATGATATGACGAATAGATAGATACATCAGAATAGTTCTTGTGACTTTTGAATACCTGTTCCTTACGTACACTCCCACCGTATTTAAGACATAGCTATTAAATCTAACCAAATAATCATTCAGTTAACACACGAGTTTGTATTAATTTTACTGACAAATTACATGAATTTATAAATCAAAGCTTTATTTTAAAAACACACCTAACTACTCGTATTAAAGCTAACGGAATAATTTCTGAGCACCGTGTCTTATTACCCATTAAGGTTATATGCATGTATACTAAGTACTCTAAAATGTTAGAGATGAGTAAGGATTAATTTAGAGAAAGTGTATCCGTATTTGCGTAGAGGAAGATTGAAGAATTATTTAGGGAAAACCCATCTAAATAAATAATCTTAAAATACACTTAGCTACCCATAAATATTTAATAGTTTACTTGCACATGACTTGCATCATTAAATCAAACATTTGAACGCCACATTAATGCCACAGTAACAAAATGTACTTGATGAGACCTCACGTAACTATCGTTCATTTCATGAGGGCAAGTCGATGTCGTGCGTTTGAATGACAGTGAGTTGATGGACCGCCGTCTCTGCATGTAATCACACTAAGTGAGCAGACTCTCGGCGTCCATCGTTGCGTCTAGCGACAGTTTGTTCCCTCGCTAACAAAGACGGTTTACGCGACGCCAGGGTGATACAAACTGTTGATCGAGCCCATTTCCCCCAATTAAGGTTTTTATCGCTGTATCCGCTTGGCTCCATTGATACAGTTCCCAGACAGTTTGTTAACCAGGAATATATTATGTTGTCAGTCGGAATAACATTATCTGACAGTTAAAAAATCTACCAACAGTAATTTCATTTATTCTTACGCCAAGCTTATTATTTTTGTTTTTGTTTGTTTAGTCTCTTAGTTTGATTTAATTATATTATTGCTCACTTACGATTTGAAGTCACCACGTGAATAAAATTAGACTCAATTTTTGTACTGAATTAATATTTGAATTATTTTGACCAAAAAAATGTATCGATATAAAATCTGTCTCGCGTTCCCCACAGTCCCATTTTAAATTATCACTGTTGGAGTGAAATTCCATATTTTACCAGTTATAAATAATTGACCATGCTGGAAATTGAACCTGGCACATATAGTTCAGTAGACAGTTACTTTAGACCTTAAAGTAATTCGGCTATTGAAGTAGGCCTATATTTCAAATCATTATACATTTTTCTGTTTATAAGCGATGAAAATACTATTCCAATAGAGGTTTTATATAGAGCGTGTGATCACCATTGAAAGAGATTTCACCATGAGTGTATCGTAGAATTTTCATTGAAAGAAACTTTTAAAAAATAATCTTTGCTGTTAACAATGAAAACATGTTTCCATATTTTCAGCGTTATTTTTTATAGGTATTGATAATAAATCACTCAAAAGTGACATCTGAAAATTACATGACTTGACGTATGAATACGTGTAAGTAGATATAATAAACTTTCCTAGCTGTCAAAGAAGAGTCTTCCTATGAAAATTGGACTGCACTTGCAAGCTCAACTTGCCCTTTAAACAATTCGAATATAGTTATTGTTTTAACGTGCAACACAATCATTCAACCCTCCCTCTTCACTACCCCCTACTTCACAATAACGATTTACTACCCGACACCCACTTCGGGGGTCAAACAGTCAAAGTCGCCATTCTAACAATAGATTTAACTGTCTGTGATTGGGAGATCAGGGTTCAAATCTCGTCCGGTGTATTGAGGTGGTTTTCCCTAAATGATTTTACTTCCTCCCTCCATACAGATGAGAGTACATGTCCTTTAAATTCAACATTACTCATCTTTCATACATTAACTTAATTAGTAGTATACTTTTGAGTAAAACCCGGACGTTTAGTAGGACGCTGTAAAAAAAAATCTACTCGTCAAATTTTGAGTCCGATCCAGTATAATGATTTAAGTGGTAACAGAAGAAATTATGCTCTAAATTGATGAGTTTAAAAACTGAACAACTTATTTAATTAACACATGAGATATTATCAAATCAAATCAACTATAAGAAAGATGACTCACCGATAGTGAGCTAGATTTTTACTAAGAAGGCAGTGGTTAAAATCCCGGAAAGATATCCTAGAATTATCTTCTTCCCACAACTATTTTTCATCCTATTTCCAGGTAAGTTACAATGAATATTATTTTATTATAGAATGTATCTTTATCACTTTTGTGTACTTAAACAAGCTACTATGAATTTACGTTATCCCGATTGGGCTTTAAGACGTGTAATAGCAGGGGGTGGAGGGGAATAGGAAACAAGTTGACAGCCTTGCATTAATAAAGTAACATTACCAGTATTATATTCTTAAAATACTTAAATTTATTCATATAATAATATGGGATAAGAAAAAAAGAGATGTCGTCAAGAAAATGAAAGAGAGAATGGTAACTCATAGGGGACTCGGTCACTTAATAAAATGATTCTTGTTCATAGTCATGAGTTCAAACCACCACGCTAACCTTTCCGGTCACGATATCTACATGATTTTATTCTGTTGCGATGCGTCTTACTACCCATTCAGGCTAATCACATTTAATCACACTAATGGAGTGGGGATCGTTAAGATATAATTTAGAGGAAATATAACGGCAATCTAGTTAAAGGAGAGTGGTAAATCCTTTAAGAAAATCCCTCTAAGCACATCCATCTGGGATTCGAATCACAACCTACTTATCAATGGTGAACTAGACTATACGGGATTGAAATTTAGTTAGGATACTCACAGTTTTGGGTTTGTGAGCTATTTATCTGGTTTATTTGGTTTCAAACCACTCATATCCACTACTATTTGTTCCTAAAGGTCGTGGGGGGACCGAAGCCCCCCTTGGAACCTTAAGGACCCACCTAGAGGATTCTATATAAACGTATACAAACATTTATTTGCTAAAGGTGTAGTAAAATATTCTAGCTGAGCCCCCTCCCTTGAAATATTAGTTTTATACCCCCCACATACCCAGGAGGGATACTAAGGACCGGTCTTATGACTCCTGGATAAATATTAATATGGCCGAACAATATGATTTTCTGGTCGATAAGTTATTAGTGCGTCTTATGACTGTCAGATAGAATTTATCTGCCAGATAAAATATATTTATCGATCACATTTTTATCTGGAGGTTTAAATACCTTATAACTTTGATCTGAAAGTTAAAATTGGCGTTGCCATAGTGACGCGTTGTTTTTCATGAGGTTTCACTTATCAGAATCGGTTTAGGTTAAAATCTTGATCCGAGTGTAAGCACAAGCCCAGTCTATAACTATAAGTTATATAAAGTTATAACATTTAATTCACACTTTTATAAAAACTCACCAGCTATTTGTAGAGTTATATGTATATAAGAACAAATTATCAATATGTGAGTGCAATAAGTTAAATTTTGCTAACGTTGTACCCAACTATTGACCACATTTTGGCAGACACCGAAATTAGTACTTGCAAGACATCTTAGCTTTTGCGCCCACATGACGCCATCTGTTTCCTCGCAATCGTTTAGCCGCCATTATTTACAATTATTGAGTGTTGTGGTCACTCGCAAAGTTGTAGCGATAGCATAAGGGCTTATACGCATGCGCGCACCAGTAAAAACAATATCAGCCCTGCGTTTTCTGCATAAAAATATATTTATCCTACAGCTAGCTATCCGACAGATAAATTCTGTTCTTAATACTGGTCGCTAAATGTAACCTCCCGATAACAGTATTTATCCGGTAGTCATAATACTGGCCCTAAGAAGAGAAAGTGTTACCAGTACTTTCCCGCCATTGAACACGGCCAGAGACTTCGTTAAAAACGTTCCAAATATCCACAGTTTATGTTCTTACCCGTGAGTATGGATATGACGAAAAAAATAATTGGCCGGTGGTTCCTGGTTCAGTTAGGGTTCCGTCGAGCTTCTTTCTAACCTCTTATTGGTCCAGAAGTCATAAATATGCGGTTACGGTACAAGATGGAGGGGCGATCGTTACACCTGTAGAAACCTGTTAAATTTTGTGGCCTTCTACGACACGTAGTAACAACCCAATTATATTTATTGTCCTGTCTCTCTCTCTTTTATTTTATCAGTCGCAAGTATTTATATCCCTTGTTTAAGGGGAAATGGTCAAAATTCTTCACTACTTTGGACACTTGGGGTAGATTCTACTCATTTAGGAGTATAATGTATAATTTAAATTGAAAAATAACACCTGGACATGGGAATCGAACCCGGGACATATGGCTTACTACGCCGATGCTCTAACCACTGAGATGTCCAGAAATGGTCCCTTGATCAGGGACATTCTTCACACATATCACGTCCATCACAGACTCTGCCTTAAAATAAGAGTGAGGAACGACCCTAAGTACAGGAAGAGTCCTGGATAGTTGAGTGGTTAGAATATTGGCATCCTAAGACAAAGGTCCCTGGTTAGATTACAATGTCCAGGTATCATTTTTCAATTTATAGAATATTTTATTTAGTTGTGGCTATAATCGTGATTAGCAAATATAATATTTTGGTTATTTAGTTCATCATAATATGTACAAAATTCACTGGTTTTTACTTCAGTAAATGATCAAATACAGTACAAAGCTATGGTTTTGTGTGTGAGTTTAAATATTAGTTTAAATGTTTATAATTATGGAAGCAATGGTATAGATATAAAACAGCAGAATATTTTACAAACATATTCGTCATTATACTAAATAAATGTTCAATTCCACACATTAAGAATAATATTTAGACCCCACATGGAAATAATAAAGGTAGACTCGACTCTTATTTGCTTTAAGTCCACGTCTTAAATATCCAATGGAAATGTATTTGACCTTCACGTGCGATTTTCTTGGTTATTAAGTGAAGTGCTGAGTTTACTTTTGTTTTCCCGTTCGCAATTGTTCTTCATTTATCACTGCGTCTTACTACTTGTACAGGTTCTACGCAATTATTTGATATTACTCTAAATGGGAGGGGATGTGAAAGGAAGCATTTTAGAGGTAATTTACCCGCATTCGCGGGAAGGAGAGCGGGAAACCATTTAGTAAATACAGCCCTCAATAGACCCGACCAGGATTCGAACTCCAATTTCCTCATTATCAGTAGGCAATTCTAACATGAGAGTGACACCTCAGACCATCCGACCATTGAAGCGAGTCACATTTGTTCTTGTCGATATAAGAAACTATGTATTTCTTTAAACAAATAACGTTCCAGCTGTTATATCACACACTACACGAATAGAGATAGGAAAAGTATATGTACACATGTATTGCCTTTGCCCCCTTTAATCAACTGCATTTCATTACGCTAATGGGTTACGAATTAAAAGGATAAAACCCGCCTCAGTGGCGTAGTTGGCTAACGCGCTTCTCGTGTTGAGCTTGACTGCTGAAGATGGGGAGATCGAGGTTCGAATCTCGGTTGGGTGAACTGGGGGTGGTTTTTCCTAAATGGTTTTCCACTCTCCCTCCACGCAAATGCGGGTTCACTTCCTCTAATTCAACCTTCCCAATTCCTAATCCATTAGCGTAATTAGTACTTAAAGCGTATAACCCGAACGCGTAGTATGACGCAGTGCTAAAAAAAAAAGAGGATAAATTTTAGTAGGGAGTGTACCAGCATTCACGTGGATGGAGCGTGTGAAACCATTCATAAAAATATGCACTAAGCACACCCAGTTGAGCTTCGACCCCCAAATTATCCATTATCAACAATACTAGATGAGCCAGACATATATTCCGCGTGGTCACCGAAACGGGGGTTAAGTATAAAATTAGTACGATTTATTAAATAAATAATGATTATTTTTAACAGCTGTCTGGCTCTGTTTGAAACCGCACTTCTATTTACTCCCACTATTTATTATCTTTAAGTAATCCCACGTAGTCACACTATTTATTATATTGGAACCCGCCTCGGTGGCGTAGTTGGCTAAAGCGCTTGTCGTGTTGAGCTCGACTGCTGAGGACGGGGAGATCGAGGTTCGAATCTCGGTCGGGTGAACTAGGGGTGGTTTTTACTAAATGGATTTCCTCCCTACCTCCACGCAAATGCGGGTTCACTTCCTCTAATTCAACCTTCCCAATTCCTAATCCATTAGCGTAATTAGTACTTAAAGCGTATAACCCGAACGGGTAGTAAGACGCGGTGCTAAATATTATTATTATTATTATTATTATATTGAAATTGTCCAACTATTAATTATTTTGAAGTAATCCCACTATGTAAAAGTTGCCACATTATTTATTGTTTGGTAGTAATCACACTAGCTATTATATAAAGGTAATCCCCTATCTATTATCTTGAATTTTAACCACTATTTATTATTTTGAAGTAGTTCCACTATTATTATCTTGAATTAGTCACACTATTTATATTGAAATAGCTCCATTATTTACTACTACGACTATCTTAAAATAATTCTGCTAGCTACTTTCTTGACTTGTTGACCCGAGATCACAGCCTTCGTATTCTCTAGGCTTGTGCGAGTATAGTAAACCTCAAAACTAAAACTATCCACATCAGGCCATCTTAACAACCACATATGGACATCGCTTAATCAACAAACGCTTGAATATAAATTGTGACCCTATATTGGACAGTCAAACGTCCCTTCCAATGAAATACCTCTCTCCTCTCCTTTCCCCTAGACCAGAAGAATTAACTTTGTGACAAATAGGCCCACAGTCCCGACAACTTCAGATCGCATCACATCGTCCAGCCGGACAATCAGCCCAGCGTTAACTCTGAACTTTTGAGTTGCGGTCTGCAAAACTCGGACACACTAGATTGGAAGGCCGTGGGGGGATGAAGAGTGTAGGGTAGCGAATGAGAGGAAATGTGAAAGGGGGAAGGGGGCGTGCGGTCAGACGGAATTGTCATTCCGACATCAAAGTAGATTTCAAATCAAAAGCTACTCGTCTCCTAGAATAGTAAGGTCACTAAACATCCGGACTATTTTCTCTTTGCACTGCTTTTGAAAGACTATCAATATGTCGATTAGTTTGTTTTTTTAACGTATCAGTTGGGTTCTTGTTTTAAGAGTCATTCTCACCTGGTCTGGTTTGCCTGTGTTGGGAAAGGTCAGGGTTCAAATCCCTTCCAGGTGTACTGAAGAAGGTTTATTTTAAATAGTTTTCCCTACGTAGTGCACACGAAACAATGCATAATAAACATATGATTGTGTTCATTATTCCATTATCCTGAGTTATTCTATTCCCATTAACCAATATAATTGATTGACATTGTGAAATATATTATGTATTTATTTAATGTATAGCTTTCCGTCTATAATATATTTATTTTAACAGTTTTTTTAATATCCTTGTATACAGAATATAGCTGGTTAAAAGTGTATTATTCGGAGAGATTAAAACTAGCTCAAAGAATTTCTTGTTTATTACAAATAAGTTTACTCCCTTTCAAAAGGGAAGTCAATTTACATCCCTTGTCAAAGTGACCAAAAATATATATCCAGGTGATTAAATACAAAAGTTATTTTTGTAATTTATTCTTTAGATACACCACGTTACACTACCAATCCTGGCTATCCACATATTTATATCAATGGAATATAGATGAGGAACTTAGTGCCCAGAGGAAATGTGTCAGAATTCATGGGGAAGGAGGGTAGGAAACAAAATTGGGAATCGGGAAGGTATAAACACCCATTTGTACCTTACCAAGGTTCAAATCTTGGACCTCCCTTTCATTGGAAAACCAGACCAAACAAGACTGACGGTTTTGTCCATGTACCCACTGATGTGGGGTTAAAATATTATTAATCTACAATCAATTCATTGTTATAAGTTTCGGTAAATCCAATAATGTATTTGGTTTTTGGTAACCGGGTGGGATGCTTAACACCTATGGCCCCATTTATGCATGCATTTCGTGTCGTCCTGTTGTCGACGATAATTTATTGTCCGTTCTCTAATCCCTTTAATAAAATGGGTCAATTTATGCAAAATCGTTTGATAATTTTATCATTACTGTCAGAAGGGCTATCGTACTCTATAGAACGCAACTATTTATTTATCGTTGGACGTTCTCAGGAGCATTACACCACACACACACACACACACACACACACACATTTACGCAACCAGATGAGGGTGGTAGGTTTACCAACCTCTCTTTCCCTGTGGGGCCCTGTCTTCCCTCTCGGTTACCACAAATTGTTATCAGCCATGTGTTTGGTGGTTTGTTTATTGGGTGAAAGTGTCATACAGTTAACAATTGTGTGATCAATTTTAAAATGGACAAAATAAATACAGAAATATCCTCTCTCAGGTTTCCATACAAATTATAAAATACACCTTCGACATATCTGGCACTATCTATAGAGTGAACAGATCATCTCCCTCGCCGTCTTTTTTAGTCGCCTTACAGGCTAAATACAACGCAACTGGATCCATCGTGGCACAACAATAAAATGGCTAAGGTGGCAGTAGTGCAACTCTTTTCAACGACTGACGATACGACCGCAGTGCATAAATATACATAAAAAATTGATGATAAATTACCGTCGACAACCGGACGATACGAAACGCATGCATAAATGGGGCCTGAGTGATTATCAACACACAGGTTGCAAATCAATATATATTTTGGTAATCTGTGAATATATATATATATATATATATTTGAAACCTGTATATATATATATTGATTTGCAACCTGTATATATATATATATATACTTAGCGGAAGCATAGCAGCTCCTTGAGTCGCAGATGGTTGTGGTATCTGACAGCTTACGATACTATTGGTCACTCATATGTAGCTGACGATTCCACACGTCCATCACAGACTCAGCCTTAAACTATGAATGAAGAGTTACCCCTAGCACGGGACGAATACTAGATATCTGAGTATTAAAGCTGTCGTGCTAAGTTACAGGCCTCGGGTTCGATTTCCGTGTTCAGAAATCATTTTTCAACTAATTTAAAATAAACGTAAAATAAGGGTTTTAAAGAGATGTTTGATAACGGGAGGCTAAATATAAAATCCCGTACATGTATACGCGGAATAGATAGAGAGATAAATGTATCTATCGAGTTTAGATAACAATCCAAACCTCAGTCGGTAAAACAGTGACTTTCCAAGTAAAAAAACACCGGGTTTAGATCGTCAGGCTTGCAATGTATTGACTTTCTGGTGATGGAAACATCCATGTTTGAAACTATGTCGCTTACAGAGGAGGGAGGTTTCCAAGTTTGATTTAAAGCTATGGTTTTTTCATACCCTCTCCATTCTAATGTTGGTGCATTTCTATGATTACCCTCCTCATACCTATTTCATACATTAAGGTCGGAATGTAGGGGAAGCATGTTTTTTTAAAGTTTTTGTATCCACACTTTTTTTTCTCAAACTAAATCAAATATATCCCCAGTAGAAATATAGATTTTGAGTTTCTTCACATGATGACATCCCCCATTATTAAAAAAACATCAATACAATCATATTTAGATAAAAAGGAATCTTTTTTGACAATTTATAAAAGTAAATAAAACCATTAAATATGTTTATACGTAAATTAATTTGATATTTCTGTATGTGTTTCCTTTTTGTGGATGATACCAAACGTCTATTAAATTATGCTAAATAAGTAGTAGAAATGTTGACCGCTAAAACAAAACGTGTTTGTATTTTTTTTTTAAGTTTATGTCTACAAAAATCGTACCACAGTTAAATAATCCATGTACCAGCATCTAAAATTGAACATGGTCCTTCTCTTTGCTTACAAAGCAGGACTCAGAAGCGGGAAACCTCAGAAACCGACAGACTCATATTTTTATCACAGTTATGTACAGTGCATGCCATTTATTTGTGAGAGGCCGTAGACTTGTAGTGACAAGGCTATGAATTGTATGAGGGTAGGGGGCGGGGGGAAGAGAGGGAGGGATGGAAATTTGTATTATAAGACTACTCACAGCGTTTGAAGCCTCATAATTATGTTGGAAAGGGATAGACTCTCATTAATAGAAGACTGGCTTGTGGGTTTATTTTTATCTAACCTTCATGCCTTTAGCTAAGTCTAGTGTATGTGTGTGTGTGTGTGTGTGTGTGTGTTATTGGGCTCTTTCACATCAACTGTATATTATACACACCACACATGTTCAGTTATAATAATATAGTGGTGACTAGTTATCGTTGACTTCGATGGTCTTGTGGTAAAATTGCTCGCCTCGGGGTCCGATGTTCGTGGGTTCAAATCCAGCCAAAGTCAATAGGTTTCTCTTGAGTGATAAAATTCTGTTGGAGATAAATCAAATCTGTTGGTCCCATCTCAGCTGTGGAATGTAAAAGAACCCTTGAAGTTATGTGAAAATATCTTTCCTGGTGAAATTGGTACGCCCTTTTGATCTCGCTCATAGAAATTTCTCATATACTGATATAATCAGTTGGTTCAGAAAGTGCACGTTAAAGACCTCAAGTAAATATTTAAAAAAAATGCTCTAGGTATATGGTTTTCCCTATAATGTTTTCCAATCAAATTTGGGTTACTTTCCTCTACATTCTAGCTTCCTTCTTCCTACACTTTAAGAGTAAATATGCTCATAGCCCGTCAGGGTAGTAAGACGTTTTCTACTTTTTAAAAATTGACCACAAACTGTTTTTATTGATCCTTGCTTTTTGAAAGATGGATTTTTAAAAAATCTCTGGAATTCCTACTCTAAATTAAATGTATCTGACCAAATGAAATACCCTATATTAGAATATAACTTCTATAGTTATACAATATTAGGTAAATAAGAGACCTGCATTGGAAAAGGGAGGTCCATTGAAGTGTAAAGAATTATTGTACAGGGCATACGTTGTACCTATTGTCACATATGCAGCAGAAACATGAACAATTAATGTAAGAGAGACTAGGAAAGTGAAGTTTGTGAGGAGCATGTTAGCTGTCACGAAGAGGAACAAGCTTAGGAAAGAAGTTATCCGTGAAAGATTAGGGATACAGGGAGTACATGAGATAGTAGAGCAAGCAAGACTGGGATGGTATTGACCTGTAATGAGGATGGAAAGAGAGAGGATGCCAAAATAAATGTTGGAAATTTAGTATGTGGTAGAAAGACCACAAGGGAGGCCAAGAAAGAGATGGGAGGTTCAGATAACAGAAAGTGTTCAAGTGAGAGGAGAAGAATGGAAGAAATTAAAGGAGGAAGACTAGTGGAAGGATAGAGGAAAATGGAGGTATTATAATAAACTGACCCGGCCACAGAATGGGAACAGTTGATGATGATGTAAATAAATAAATGTACTCTACGTGAAACTTATATTACTTATTAGCAATCAAAACCATTTATCTATTATGTCTAATAAACAAAGCGGTTTTAGTTAAATGTTATCGATAAAGCGCAACACGTACATTACAGTGAGGTGTCAATAATTTTTAATGAAAAGTGATTAATTCTAATTGAAGTAATCCATCATTTATGTCACCATTTCCTAGTGAAAACCATGTACTGTACATTTTTTATAATTGTCTGATTTTATATTCACGTTTTGGGAAACAATGTTATAAATCGAGGGTATTTGACCTATGATTTAACCTTTATTTTCACCTTCATTAATTTAACAAAAGGTCAATTATGAATATAATACACGTGATTAGTACACTGAAAGAAGAAAACTTTATTGTAATTTTGTATCACTCGTTTGACGTACCGCTATAAAAATTTGTGACATGTGACAAAATTCAGGGTTAGCAAATTAAAATAAACTCCAAAGAGCCTTTACATTTAGCTCAGTGCCAATTGAAATATCTCTGGTTAAAATTTTCAAAATTATGTGGAATGTTCATTAATACTATGAAAAATTTACTATTATGAATGGAGGTAAAAGGAGGATAGGGATAAAAACTGCCAAATCTTTAAATCACATTTTCATAATTGTGATATACTCCCATCAGCTCCATTGGAAACACATGTGTATATTATTCCTTTAAAAATTTGTATATTCAGTAAAATTGGATTCAAAAATTCGAATGTGAGTTGAGTGTTAATATCTACTAAAACTCTATTCAAAGATATTTAAAAAGCTCAAAAAATTTGAGTAATATGAGTTTTCGATTATTTTATCTTGAAAATTCAGAGTTTTATTTAATTTTAAGATATAATTTCACAGCAAATAGAATAAATCATTATTTTCTTTACTTCAATTTTAAATAAATATACAATTTTAATAAACATATATTTAAAAGTCTGAATGTGTGCTTATAGTATTTTCACAAAAAAAAAATATTCTAAAAATATATCTTCGTACTTATTATTTATAAATGGACTTATTATAGAAATTAAACTTGAAATAATATAGCATAAATCTTGCTCGAAAAAACTTATTGTTCTGATTCATGCTCGATTTAATCGACTCTATGTGAAAAATTAACTAATCGCATACCTCAACATAACTAGTATTAATGAAAATTTAACATTTAGAAAGTGTTAAATTATTAAACCTATGTGATAAAAATAGTTCATGAGCTTGAACAAGAAAATAAAATAATTTTATAAAGTTTTAATTTTGTATTTTTAGTTGAAAGAAAAATTGCTCATCTTTCAAATGCCAAAAATTAAATTTAAGTGTCCACACTAGAATTATACTCAAGAAAACTAAACATAATTGTGTTCTAAATAAAATATACCCAGGGTCCCTGATAAAGAATGAAACCTTGGCTTCCATGTTAGTCATGTGTGCAGCCAGGCTACAAAGCACTGTCAGAAATAATTAATATACTATTAGTATCTATGATTGTGTCATGAGTTCTTTGATGTATTGCTGATACATAATATATCGATAATAAATCTAAATTTTACAGTCTTTTGACGAATAGAAAGTATGTATGTTGTAAGACTTAACCATACAAATTCGTTTTGACCATTCAATTAGAAACATTAAATTCAGAACCGTATAATTAAGGTTTATAGCTAGGGGTAATTAATGTGTACATTACGATCTAAGTTATTATATCAGCACATGATTTACAAACTAACTTAATATCATAGAACACACACAACACCCAGTTCTCCTGCCATCAATCTCTCATTGTAAAAGAAAGACCCTTTATTTAACCAATTATATAATTTTTCAATTGTGTATTTTAAACTAGCACAGGTCACTGGCCCGAGTGGAGAGAATTACACAAGGTATCATAATATACTTATGTTATGTAAATGTATAGCTTGATTTTGGTAGGAATAACAGTTTAAAAAATTTAAACATATATCTTTGCGGCCAGCATTGATAATATTTTACTATATTATTAGTGTTATTTTATAGGTATTGATTATATCTATTAAAAGTGACAGCTTCAGATAGTATGACTTGATGTATGAATATATTGAAATTGTTTTAGTAGCTCTAGAAGCCAGCTTATCGCGAAAGCGATGCCTTTGGGTTTAGACCATAGAGGAACCAAATAGGGTTAGGTCATATTAAATACCTCTAAGATAAAAACTAAGCTGTAAACTATATTATAATATATCACGTCAATAAAATAATTATCCATGTCACTGTGCACGCGTACAAAGGCGTCTGGTTTGCCAGTAACGGTGAGGTCAGGCTTCGAATCTCGGCTGATCATTTTTACCTTCACACATAATATCTGGGTAGGCTTCTGCTAAAATTTTACCTTCGTCACTCTTATTTTTTCACTGCCTCTCAGTAAACGTTCAGGCGTTGATAAGTATGTACATTTAACGGTTCAGGTTGTATATTAATTATGACATAGATTAGGGATTAAGAAAGTATAGTTTTAGTAAAAATACCAACATTTGCATGTAAGAAGTGTGAGAAACTATTTATAAATAAAACACTCTCAGTAGACACAACCAGGATTCAAAACCCGATCTCCCAGTGATCAACAGTCAAGTATATTGGGAGAGTGAAGCCCTAAACCAGCGTTTCCCAAAAGTGATAGGACCACCACCACTCCTTGATTCAATAGGTTCATCTTCAGTGCCCCCTACACTAATTTGAAAAAAATATATATATATATATATATATATATATGAGTTAGCGCTAGCCAATAAGAAATACAATAGCATTCAAACAATAATATTTAATGGAACATTTATTCAAAACCCAATTAAATATTATTAATTTAATTTAACAAGTTTGATAAACCTTATACAGTGATAATAGATTTTCAAAACCTTATATTAGGCCCTAATTCAGCAAGTCTATTAAATACCACATTGTCACTATTGGTAATTAAGTCACTATTCAGTAAATCCTTAATGCGATGAATGGACGTAATGAAGTGATACTAATTTCCCAATGTCTGGTTTAAAGTCATTTAAACAGGCGTCTTTATATATCACCCCTTCTAGCGCTCTCTTGTCACCCTCTTTGCCTTTTAGCGTCTCCTTAAGTAACCCCACCGCCTCTTAGAGGGTTGCACAGCTCGCTTTAGGGACCACACTACCCTAGACTATTTGATTACCGAAATCGGCCAGCTTCAAACCTTGCTCCGTTAGAGTAAATAAATGCCCACTTCAGTCGCCGAATGGCATAAGTCAGGAGTAGGAAGGAAAGTCATGCCTCAGGACGGAAGTCCCCCCTCCCCCTCACCCCTTTCCCTCGCCGTAGTCTCGCGTGTTCCAGGGAGTCCCCCCTCTCCCCTGATGGTCCAGAGGGACATTGGGAGGGTGGGGGAGAGGGTGTAGGAGATGAGGGAGGATGATTCGTCAGAGGAGA